>JAOCPT020764423.1:0-15988 GCA_026546935.2 Palythoa grandiflora
CTTGAATTACCGCATATTGAGCCCTGAATTGCCGCATAATTTCAGATTTTTTATCGCACTTTATCAGAGGCCCTGATGAATTCAGAATTCGAACAACCGAAGAAAATTTCTGTTCTAAGTGTGTTTTTTTTGTCAAAAAAAGATTGGAATGTAAATTTTAACTAAGTGGGTGGGGACTGGTAACCTGTGATGTAGCAGTAGTGAGTTGTGAGGATTTTCATTTTTTTTTTAAATTTTCATTTCTATTGAAAAAGATAAAAAATAATAATGACTATATTTGCAACCAGGATCCATATTATTTTGAGATATTAAAATTGTCTCTGCCTCGTGCCTCGCGCTACGTCGTATGCCTTGTACTATGTCACTATTGCACGTTTCAAGCCAAAAATGTAACAGGAACAGTGAGAAACTGTTTTTAGAAATTTTTGAAAATTACTATAACTAAAATTATCAAAACATCTCAGTTTGTATCTCAATTTGAAAGAGAAACACATAAGGTAATGAAGAAAATATTGTAAACAAAGATTTACCTGGAAACCTGATGTAAATAGGTAATTGAAAACTAGGTAACTGCTGAAATAACCTCATGAACAAAATTACTCACAATCACCTAGTGGCTCTGACAAAAAAGTATATGATCAACTATGCAAACCTAATGATGTTATGATATGACCTTTACAGTTATGAATGCAATTTAAATAACTGCGAAAGAGAAGCCTAAAAAAATTTGAATTTTTTATTTTTTTTCAAGCTTCGTTTTTGCAATAACTTAAATTGCATTCATAACTGCAAAGGTCATATCGTAACGTCATTGCTTCAGTTAAATGGAACTCTTGTCATGTAGCACCAAATGTTCAAAAAATTAGATTTTCATTTTGAACCAATGCATCTGCTGCTCTTTTACCCAAAGACATTTTAATGGTAATGACAAGATAAGTGACGATTTGCACAGCATGATGATGAGCATATAAGAGGGTGACTTTTCTCAACCCACTTCAGTTAAATAGCACTGTTTTCAAGTATGTAGCACCGTGAGGTGTTCATATAAGATTTTCATTTTGACCCACACATTGTTAATAAAAGCCCAAGGGTCTTCAGTTTAACCACTGATGTTGTGTTGCAATTTATTGCTCTTCTCAGGTCAATTCTGTATGAGTGATGGTGTCAGAGTGAAAGTGATTGCTCATCTCAAACGGCAAACTATGGCAAAAAAGTGTCAACACAGAAAATTCAAATAATTAAATTGCTAATAATATATATACACACAGAATGCCCAGCATTTCAAATGAAGACAAAAATTAATGCAAAAGTTTAATTTGTCTTCTCTTCTGCTTTTGACTTTAACACAATGAGAAATAACAGCTTTAACTCTTTTATCCCAAGCAATTTATCAAAATCTCACTTCTACCTACATAACTTAAAAAAATATATCATGGTAATGAAAAATAAGACATTGATCAAGACAAGTGGAATATTCTGTAGAAGTTTAAAGCAAAATTCTCCCAAACTGCTCAGTTGGGAGAATTAAACAATATGCCATTTGTCATGTTTGGGGCTTAAAGGAAAATAGAAATATTAATGAAATGCGCTACTTTTTAGATAATGGAGTTTGGAGCAAACCAGACATAACAGGTTCTCCTCCGTGTCCAAGAACTTGCCATTCCATGGCCAGCATTGGAGATAAACTCTACGTGTTTGCTGGAGGACTGAGTGGGCCTGATCCAGTTACGGACACACAAATCCATGTGTTTGATGCTGGTAACCATGACTATTTTTTGTTTTAAATTATACTAGTCTACTGTACATAATACATTGATTAATATACAGTTTAGTACATGCCAGTAATTATATAAATTAACTCTGCCTGTAAATTTCATTAATACTTCATTAATAACAACATTGTTCGATGAGAAATTTTTAAAAACCTTTTTCTGGAATTTTGGTGTCAATTCAAACAGACATTTCGACTGAAACCATAGTTCTCTATCACATGACAAACTTCACTGATGAAGGCTCATGGTTTCAGTCGAAACGTCAGTTTGAATTGACACCAAAATTCCAGAAAAAGGTTTTTAAAAATTTCTCATCTTTAATTAATCTGGATGAATTGTAACATTCACTTTCACAACAACATTGTTCATAGGCTAAATCCATTTACAACCCTAAGTGGCCCATTAGAGCCAGTGCGTATCTCTAGTTTCTATTGTGTTAACCAGACGAGAGTCATTGACTCCCCCTGGTTAGCTCCCAGCAGAAGCTGGTATTCATTTTACTGACCTCGGGAAGATGGAAAACTGACTAGTCAACTTTGGTGGAAAAGAAATTCACACAAATATTCAACACTATGCTGAGCTTGGGTTTGAATGTGGGACCTTGTGGTTAGAGAAGACAGAGATCTTACCACAGCACCAATCACACAGCCCTAAGGTTCATAAGCTTCTTGGAAATTCCTGGAATTTGTTTTTCCCCTGGAAAGTCCTAGTGTTTAGTTTTATGTAATTCCTGGAAATTCTGGACGATTTTTTCTGGATATTTTGTAAGTGTGTATATGAGGACTTTCAAGGATATTACGACAGCATGGTTTGCACAGTGGTAAGATCTCTACCTTCTAACCACAAGGTCCAAGGTTCAAACCCAAGCTCAGCTGGGTGTTGAACATTTGTGCGACCTTCTTTCTTTTCCCTAAAAAGCTGATGTTTCAAGTGTTAGCCCCCTCTTCAGATTCCTACAGTGACGATAATTCGTTTAAATCAACACTATACTGTACTTCAAGTTTGTTTCTTCTCGCCAATGCATTCAATATTAGTTTTTTTTTAAAACTATTTACTTAAAGTTTGAAGTTTGTATAAATTTCTATTCATTTGTTTTGTTGATTTTGTTAGTCAACCACAGCTGGCAGCAATTGACTTCAAAAGGAGATGCACCATCTCCTCGGCATGGCCATGTGATGGTCGCTGTAGGAACAGACATTTATGTTCATGGTGGAATGGAAGGAACTACAATACACAATGACTTGTACAAGTTGGACACAGGTGGGTGGGTATTGTAACCAAGTTTTTAACCCTTTAAGCCCCAAGCACGACAAATGATGTGTTGGTAAGTTCTCCCAACTGAGTTCCATACTTTCTGTATAAGCAGTTTGGGAGAATCTATCTTTTCAACTTCTACAGTTACTTGCACTTGATCAATTTGTTATTTCTCATTACCAGTTAAATTGTTTTGTTATGAGTTGTGTAAGGAGAAGTTAGATGTTGATAAATTGTTCTGGGCTGAAAGGGTTAAAAGGTACTGTACTAGATTTTTTCTCAAACTTTCTGTTAACTGCTAATGATACCAAAGCACTGAACATATAGAAATTCGTTCGTACAGGTAATGTCATGTTGATCGTATTTTAAAAACTTTTTATTTATTGTTCAATTCAATATTTAAGCTGTTTCAAGCTTTTGATGTTTACTATGATGTCTACTGATGTTTTATGGTAACCATAAAAAATGTGAGTGTAAAACAGTGGCAATCACAGTAAGATATTTGCACTTTACATCAAAAGATTAATTGCAAAGCTTACGGTAAACTTCTTTTACTCTGATATTTCTTATTATTAAAACATATAATATTAAAACTTTTCAGAACTAGATACCTGGAGTAAACTAGAGGCTACAGGAAATATTCCCGCTGCCAGGACAGCACATGCTGCAGCTGTAGTTGGAAAGAAGATCTACATCTTCGGTGGTATGGATTCAATTGGTTCTGGACTGGATGACTTCTTTGTTTTTAGTACAGGTCAGTCTTGAAAACTGAACAATCACATTTTAAGCTAGCCAAAAGGTCTTACTAGTACTTTACAATGCCTGGAATGCATTTTTAAGATTTGGTTTGTTTTTGGCATTACAAACTAAAATTAGTCAAATATTGATTGATCAGATGAGTAAAGCAAGCCATGCACCCGTAAGCCTGCATCACACTTGGAAAATAAGAAAAAGCACAAGAACAGGGATAATAAAGGAATGTTCACATGTATGTACTGTATGCAATAAATGCAAGGAAACAGAAAATACACAATATGTATTAAGCCGAATGGTGATGAAAACAGCATTGCTCTTCAACCTAACGATTGACTGGGTGATAGGGCAAACAACATTGGACCAACCATGGGATATCAGATGGACCCTCTTCTCAACCCTTGAAGACCTGGACTTTGCAGACAGGCTACCCATCTCAACATATTTGCACAGCAAGTGGGCCTGAAGATCAGCCAGAAGAAGACAAAAGTGATGATGGTGAATGTGCCAAACCTGTCATCAATCAAAGTGAATGGAGCATCTTCCAACAACAGAAGAATTCATCTACCTCGGTAGTACTGTCAGGTACTATGGTAGAGCAGACAGTGACATCAAGAATTGACTTAACAAGGCCAGGAACGCTTTCAGAATGCTGAACAACATGTGGAAGTCATCCCAGTACTTACAGCACCAAGACCAAGATAAGACTGTACGAAAGCTGCGTACTTTCCACCCTACTGTATGGCTTGGAATGCTGGAGGATGACTGAGAGCAACCTCAATAAACTGTCCACCTTCCACACAAAGAACCTTAGAAGAATCCTTTGCATGTTCTGGCCTAAGACCATCTCCAATCAACATCTTCTTGCCCGTTGCAACCAAGACAGCATGGACATCATCATCATACAAAGGCAATGGAGATGGATCAGCCAGATGCTGAGAAGGGAACAAGACAAAATCTCCTGCACAGCTCTTCACTGGACACCACAGGGGAAGCAGAAGCGGGGGCAACCCAAGAACACCTGGTGTTGAACTGTGGAAGGGGAGCTCAAGACCCTCCATAACACGTGGGGAACCATTCAGAAGCTGGCCCAAAACATGCAGGAGTGGCGAACCTTTGTTGCTGCCCTACATGCCAGATGGCATAAGGGGCATGGGTGAGTGAGTGACAAGAACAGGGATAATAAAGGAATGTTTACATGCATGTATGCAATAAATGCAAGGAAACAGAGAATACACACGTATAAAGTGGAATGGTGATGAAAACAGAGTTGACAAATTGTTGTTTGATTAAGCCCCTGTCAATGGTCCCCGATATTTCACCAGTTCAAGTGTGTTGTTGGGTGAACATGTGAAATGCAGAGATTCCGTCCCTCCTGTTTTGGCTGGAAACCTCCTGTTTTCAGCCATCATTTCCTGCCTCCTGTTTTCATTCGATTTTCTCCCGTTTTTTTTGTATTGTAACTTTCTTCTCGCAAAGGAAGATAATGTGTTCCCTGCTTCACCAGTCTTCACTGGCACGATCCTTTGTTGTTTTTTCTGTGGTATCTCACACATTTTTTACCATTGGGTCATCCTAGCATGAGCCCACATTTATTTTTTTGGGCACGGTATCAAAATTAATTCAATTCCAATTTCAAATTGTTAATAATGCATAACCACTCAGAACTTTTGTCGTGTGACCCTGTCAAACAAACACAAGAGGAACCTGACATGGTGAAAATAATAAAAATGTTTGCTCAGAATCAAACTTCATCCAACATTGACCCAACACAAAATATCCATTCAGACATGGTCAGATGGCCATGTCGAATGCTCCCATCATTGAACCTGAAAAATGTCTTACGGATGTTGGGTGAAATGTTGAGATCACTTGACAGGGGCTTTATGCTTGTTTCATGGATGTTCACACCTTTGAAACAAGTGAAATAGGAATAAGTACAAGCATAAGAAGAAGGGAAATGTTTCTAATTCTTGTACTCATTCTTGTGCTAACTTCATGCATGTTTACATTGGAATTTCCATGTGTTTATGCATGTCCTTGAACATAATTATTCTCCAAGCTCTAAAGGTCAACCATAAAATTTTATTGGCTATTAAACTTTTCTTACAGAAAACAAGAAATGGAGTCAAGTATTGTTTGATGGACCTCCACCCACCCCCCGTTTGGACCACACCCTTTGTACCATAACCATTCCAAAACCATCAGGTAAATAGAGGTTACACAATTATTGTACAAAAATGTTATGAGCTTTTGTAATTTGTTTTAAACCGTGTCATAGGGATTGAGTGAAGGATTTAATTGCCACTTGCCCACAAGGTTAATAAATATTAGTTTAATTTTTTATTAGCCCAGCAAAAAAGATCTAGTGGTCTAATGTTGTGCACAAACTTAAGTAATTTGAAGCTTGGTAAAATTATACAATTATTATAATTATTGTACTATTATTACCTTTTATCATCTTGAATTCTGTCACAGGGATTGAGTGAAGGATTTAGTTGCAGGTTAATAATCTAGTAGTCTAACGTTTTGCACAAACTTTGGTAATAATCTGGCAGTTCGAGAAAAATTGATAAGAATTTTTAACAAAAGACATGCAATGTTGTGAAACTCGAAACCCTTGCTTAGTTTAGCCATTGTTTATCTTATTGTTAAAATACTGTTTGTTTGAAGACTTCTATGTAATTCTTGAAATTATGTTGATCTGGTGTTTGTACATTGTTGGGTTACTAAAAAGGTTACAAGTGGAATTTGCATAGACTACACAGGATTAGCAAAAATAATAATAAATCACTTTTAAAACGTTGGCATTTAACTTTTTTTTAACAACTTTATTGGGCTTCTTACAAGAAACTTACAAGGTAACAAAAAGACAAAATAAAATGTATGATCTTAGCCCAAACGGGTTAGCAAGAACGGGAACAAACTCCCATGCAAGGTGCCACCCTACAACTGTAGACAAGAATGCAGTTAATAAAAGAAAACCATTCTTATAAATTTTTATAAATCACTTGTCAAGCCCCAAACGATAGAAGGGAAGAATGACAATTATTGATAGATGCCCACCCTATTCAAAGCTGCATATTTGTTCTCTGAGGAAGGTTGCACTGAAAATTCAGTGACCTTTTATAAATTAAATTATAGAAAAAACTTTCAACAATTTGTTTTCAAATTTTTACTCAGATCGATTTCAGAAAAACTTGTTTTATCATTAAATTATTTTATTATATGGCAGGCTTGTTGAGTGGGCAAGGTGAAGCAAATTCTGTTGCCCACTCGGGATTGCCTGTTTTGTTCCCACAAGAAAAAAAAATTGCATGGAGCAGAATTACACATTGAATTTGGGCAATGAAGTCGCAAAAAGGGGAAGAGGTCTGTCAAAACAAAGAAAACAGATGAGTTTCATGAATTTATTCATCAACAAAAACCGATAAATACAAAAATTTTAACACATACTGTCAAAGTGATATGAAGAGATGGAAGAGTTTTTGTCTTCAGTAGTTAAGTGAGATTATTTGGCCATATAATAAATCCTTTATTGAACTTAAGTTTGTTCGGTCAAGATGGCTGGATATTGGCCTTGTTCTTTTTTTTTGCATTTTCATGCAAAAAAAGAACTTGGCCAATATCCATCCATCTTGACCTCACGCTTGTTCAATAACGTATTTAATATTTTATTCTTAGGAGATGCTGCTGCTAAACCACAAAACGACCAGACTCTTGTGTTGGTATTTGGCGGAATGGACTCACAAGGAGAGATCTTCAGTGACTGCTTAGTGTTCAGAGTTGATGAGCCATAGACTGCCTGAAAGTACTGTTATGTAAATTGGTTGAGTTTAGTTAAAACTGCTCGACACTTGGAAAATAATTTCTTGAAACAAACATGAGTAAATATTATAAAATTTCGACATGATAAAAACAAACGTTTATGAATGCAATTTGTTTTTAGAAGCTGGTTAAATACAACTGTCGAGAATTAGATTCAGAATCAGATTCCTATTTCAGTGTTGTTTCTGATCCTTTTCCTTGTGCCTTGTCTGTGTTAATTATTTGGATGTTGCATTATGGCTGGCATTTCTCTGTTTGCCTCACCTTAATGAGTATTTTCATACTCTTGGATTCCTAAGAGGTCATCCTCATAGTCTGAATGCCTTAATGGGCATCCTCCTATGTAATCTTGAATGCCTAAATGGACGTCCCCATAGTTTTGGATGCATTAATGGACATCCTCATAGTTTTGGATGCCTTAACGGACATCCTCGTAATTTTGGATGCCTTAATGGACATCTTCATAGTGTTGGATGTCTTAATTGGCATTCTCCTATTGGTTGCTTTAATGAACTTCCTCATAGTCTTGGATTCTTTAGTGGACATCCTCAGTCTTGGATTTGTCAATGGACATCCTTATAGTCTTTGATTCCTCAATGGACAACCTCATAGTCTTTGATTCCTCAATTGCAACAGACATGCATCCTTATACTATAGTCTTGGATTCCTCAGAGGGCATCCTCATAGTCTTGGATGTTTTAATGACCACCTTCATGGTCAGATTTCATAATGAAAATCCTCATAGGCATCGTCAACCACAGTGGTATTTTACTAGTGCTGGACTAGTACAGAATGATTCTGGACTTAGTCTAGTAAAAATTTGGAGTCACTAGACTTAGGACCTGTAAAGGTTACTAACACATTTACACAGCTTCTCACTGTGATTTTTACTAAAACGTGTTTCCTTGATTTTGTTTTAATATTCTCAATATTAATAAGGATCACTGAGCATGAAGGCTGCACAAAAGTGACTTAATGACCAAACACAAGATTTTCTCAGGACTAGTTGGTAAATGCTTGTTTCCAATTAACACTGCTATTAACCAAAAGATGACTGGGATAAAGACTTTAACATACATTTGCTTTGAAGTTTCAGTCAAGGGCAGTTTAAGTTATGGGAACAAGCATTTACTTTAAACCTTACTTACATACTACGGCAAGTGTATCCACAATGACCAAGAAAATGTTTATAGATCTCCCTTCCTTCTTTATGTCTTTGCAAAAGACCAACACCAGTCAAGCATTAAATTTTATTTTCTTTTTCATTTGAAAGCAACAGTTGAAATAAATATTTCTCAGTGAATGGGCCTAAGTACTGTTAAAAATAGCTGTCAATAAATAGCCCTTGTCAATGAGCAGTTACTTTGACAAAGGGTAAATGCCCAAAACGTCAGCTTTCAAATGTCTCTAGATTTACGGTTGATGAACAGTTTTAAAAGTGAATGGTTAAAATACATATTAAATAACCTAAAGTTGTGAACCTCGATAATCTATGGGAAACCTAAACAGAATTTTACAAATTCTATGGTAAAAATAAACCCAACAGACCTTATGGAAAAAATAATGGCGGCAATTTTAGTATTCTTTTGTCTATATTCAAATCAACCCTACTTGGAGTATAAAAGTTTAACACAAGGACCAGGCTAGTAGGGGCTAATTTGAATGTAGACAAAAGAATATTAACCCTTTAAGCCCCAAGCACAACAAATGACGTGTTGGTAAATTCTCCCAACTAAGCTCCATACTTTCTATATAAACAGTTTGGGAGAATTTGGCTTTTCAACTTCCAGAATTTATTCCACTTGATCAATTTCTTATTTCTCATTACCGATTCTATGGTTTTGTTATGAGTTATGTAAGGAGAAGTTAGATGTTGATAAATTGCTCTGGGCTGAAAGGGTTAAAATTGCCACCATTTTTGCACAAGGTCTATTATCTGTCTCATCTATTACAACTCCACTATAATCATTTTTTGTCAGTAATCTGATTTATCTCACAATGATATACATGGAAAAATTTCTTGATGCTGCTTGACTAAGAGCAATTCTGCTTCAAAGAAAATTGGGACTTGCAGGGTTTGTGGGGATTCCTGCAGGTCATCCAGAAAAAGTGACAGGTATGCAAAATTTTGTTGCTGGAGTTCTGTGGGATAAGTTTAGTATTCGTACAAGACATGCAGGATTCCCATGGGATTTTTGAAGCAGGTGGTCGAACTTCCCATCTGTTCCTTTTTAAAAGCAAAACACTCTGAACAGAAGCATTAGGAAGCAGTGAAGAATATAGAGATCACATCTTGGTCATCACTTGTTTAAATCTTTTCATGTATATTATTAATGCCTACATAATAATATGATATCTTGTTCAAATTGAATAAATTAGCACTTGCCCTACAGGCTGGAGCAATTACAGACTGAAAAACAAACCCATAAAAACTCATCCCAAATTGAACAAGAAATTATATTATTACCTATACAAATTACAAAATTAATACATTTCAGACAAAATCTGCAATAACTTAATAATTATCTATAAGTACAACTAATGTTTCACTTTGATTTAAAATGCTAAATTCTAATTGAACAGTACTTTTAAGAAAGTCAAAACATGAAAAACTGCATTTTCTGGTGGTATTTTCTACTCATAAATTTGCTTTACTACTACTAAACTACAATTATTATTATACAGACTGAACTGATGTTTTTGTAGTTGTTTAGTATAGATTCTATAATCATGATAAATCAAATAAAAGTGAAACTGAACAGGAACTCAAAGTTTTAGTATAACATAACCCCATCAGTAGTTGTTCGTTCTGCAGATTTACTAGTCTTGAAGTAGTGTGTAATGTGAATTTTGTGAAGGAGAATAATAGCACAGCTCAGTACGACCACACCAACACTGCCAAGAAGTATCCAGTAGCTATAGCCGAGCTGTGCTTTGTCAGCAGATGAGAAGCCATTTTTCTTGTCAGTTGGTCGTACAACATTCTTTTTCAGCTGTAACTCAAACAATGTAGCATAGAGGCATGCAGCAATCAACAGCATTACGCCTGAAAATTTAAAGACCAACTGTTAAGAAAATGCTGACAATAATATAATGATATAAAATAAAGGGTTGATACTTATGTTCATAGTTTTTTAACTGAGGCCTTCCAAATGGGGGTTCTCATGTTGCTTTGTCACTCATTTTCCAGCCCATCTTTCACCTATTTGGCTAAAGACAAATGTTACTGTTGTTTTTTGCTGCAATACAATTGTAGCTGTTGCTTTTTTTTGCTAGAACACAAATAATATTATTGTTTAACTACTTCAGCCACAACTATTCGGTTCTTATAAAATCTTGCATTTTATTTTTTTGGGGGGAGGAGGTGTGGGGGAGTAGATGTTCTTGCCCTGAATCAGCACAGTACTTACTTGCTATACCACAGCAAATGTAGATTCCAGTTGCTCCAAAGAGTGTAGAATCAGGCTTTGTGAACTCATTGATGCATGAGAGTGATAACGCGATGATGATGAATGGCAGGCTCAGAGCACAAAAACCAACAGTTGCCCAAACAACATTGTCGTTAGCTATACCTTCAAACTCTTCTTTCACTGTAGAGTTGAGAGTCAGAGTAACAATATTTTAGATTTCAAAGCATTACGTTGGGTCCCCAGTTTTGATGGGTTTGATATGATGCTGGTCATCAAGAGACAGTGTGATACTCTTGCAGGAAGCCTGTAGCATCATCCCCCAGAAAATTTCCAAAATGAGGTTAAAAAATTACAAAACTAGGCTCTGAAAAGCCATATCCTGCATTTTGAGAATTAAATGATATTCTTTGACTCTTAACCTTTGCATTTAATGATTTAGTCAAAAATATTGATGCAATAGAAGGGGTAGCGAATGGTAAATCCACGACTGTCCGAGACGACGAGATGGCCTTTTTAAAATCCGAGCCTGAGCCTTCAGACAGCAATGAATAATCTGAGACCGAGACTATATGATACAAAAAATCCAAGACTACAAGACAGAGAAAAAAACCAAAAATACAAGACTTCGAGACATGGCAAAAATATGACGAGATTTCAAGACCTAGCCATATTTTGCCGAGACTTTCATTTTTTAAGGGACCATTCGCTACCCCTAATAGAAGCAATAAATACCATCTCAAGATGTCTGGGTACATGATATTCAAATTATTATTAATAAACATATCTTGGACTTGGCTTGTCACAGAATGTATTTAATAGACAAGTAGTGCAAGACCTTTTGGCAAGCTGTAGCTTATATTTATAAACACAACTGAAAATAATTTTACAACATGGAAGACCTAAATACAGCAAATTGATGCCAATGCAAGTTTTTAGGCTATTCATGGCCAGGTGGGTCAGCAGGTGCATGTGTTGATGTCAAATTGAGAGTCTGTTTGCCACATGAAGGTGCGTCACTTGGGATGTATGCAAATGTCTTTATAAACATGTCTTGAGATAATAATTAAGTGACATAGAGGTGTAAAAAAATAATTCTTTTAATTGGAAATTTTCAGTTATTTATTTATTTTAAACTTTAAAAATTTCCAGGGGCAGATCAAAAAACTTTTACTTTGTTTTAAACCTGTATTTGTTTTGTTATCAGTTGCTTTAAGGGGGCCATATACCTGAAAGCCACTTTCAGGTGATATTTATGGTGATATCTCTGTCCATACTTTGAAATGTTAAAAATCCTCTCATACGGTCACAGAGTCAACGAAAAGGAAGCCATCACAAGGGTCTGTAACTTTTGACTGTCAGATGAAAGTTAAATTGTGAAACTTTACTGTTTACATATCTCAATGAAGAGATGAAAGTACTAAATGGGTGAAGTTTGCAATTTGTGTCCTCACTGAGTAAAAAGTTTCAAATAGTAGTTTTTGTTAATTTTCACACTGTATAAGCTTATACATTTAAAATCACAATTTCCAGATTATTTTGATTAGTATTAAGTTTTTAAAGAGATGTTTGAGTTTTGGGATATTAATAAGTTTAATTTTGAAGTTAATATTTGATAGAAACTTGCTGAACTGTCCCCAAACCGAAGCTGCACTTAGCTTGCACATAGTCAGGAGCGGCCTCTTTGAACTACCTCACTATCCATCAAAATTTCAGGTATATGGTCCCCTTAACTGTTTTGCCATGATTTTTTTATGAATTGTAGGGCACTATATCTTGAACTTTTGACACTTTTAAAATAGAAGATGAAAAACTCGGGATGAGAAAAAATGATTGTGAATAACTGAAAAACGTGGAGAGGGCTGCCGAGACCTCAGTTTCCCTAAAATTACTCTTTCAGTAAATAGTTTTAAAAAAAACTATTCAATGCGTCGGCGAGTAGATAAACAAATTATCATCACCGTGGGAATTTATAAAAGCTGACATTTCAAGCATTAGCCCTTCGTCAGAGCATCTCTAGAGGTTCAGATGCTCTGACGAAGGGCTAATGCTCGAAACATCAGCTTTTATGAATTCCCATGGCGATGATAATTTGTTTATCTGCATTACTTCAAGTTTTTCCCTAAAATTAATTGGCCATTGATTTTGATCTAAATCTTCAATCAGTATGTCTTGTCTTGAGTAATATCATTCTGTTAGTATGATCATAGTTTTGTATTTTGTATATTTTTCCCATTTTTTTATAGTTTTCATTATTTTACAAATAGTTGGCAAAGAGCCATCAGCTGAAAGTACTCAGTCGGTATAAATTAAAGTTATTATTTGTTATCAAAACTATTTTTTGCCTGTTCAATATTATATTTTATATAAGACTCAGTGCAAGACTCGCAACAATAACTTTGAAGTATTCCCTCTAAAACTTAGTTTTACAAACGTATAAAATTGTAGATCTTAAAAAAATCTGGATGAATTTTTGTGCAACTGAAATAAATGAATTGAAATAGATATATTTTACAAAATTAATCATCTTTCCAGCAACTTATGCTCTCTGTAATAATTATCACTTTCATACTTTACATTTACCAAAAAGCAATATTTAAAAAGTGTTCATATTTTTTTACTCTATTCCTCAAACGTTATACCTGCAGGCGAGATGAGTCGAACAACTCAATTATTCAGAATTGGCTCAGTTCGTATTACGACGACTTCCGTTGTAATGAGTAACAAAACAGTTTAGCTTTAATTCGAGTTATACTTAAAAATAACATCAAACAGAAAAAAATTGGTCTGAGTTGTTTCGAAATTACTTAAGGCAAGCGCATCTTGACTTATTGAAGGCACGTACACCAACGACAATTTTTAACATTGTAAAATATAACTTTATAAGCATCATGAATTTGAAAGTTTTAAAACATTATAAAATTTTAACCCAGGAAGCAATCCATTAAGATATAGAGAAATTAACTTTTAGCCTTTAGTGGACAAAATCCTGAACCAGTGTAATTTCAACATATTATATATCGAAGTACATTTTCTTTAAGGTTGAGATCTTATCTAATTCCTTGTAATAACACCAAAAACAGTTTCCGAGAAAATGTCAAAGTCTACAGACGTCGTAAAGTAATTTATGGGAACTTTACAATTCATTTTTTATGTTTGGTGTTAATACAAATTATCAGTTTATTCGTGTACTGAATATCGAACACAGGCACACAGAAGTGTGGAATGGGGTGTAAATAATTTTGGTTCAAGATTTTTGTCCACTTGTTCTTTTTTAAATCTTCAAATTTGTTTTAAAGATACACAATTTTTTTGCGCCGACCAGTTTTAAACTACATTTCTACGAAAAACATTAACAATGCCACGGCTTAAACGATAATTTTCTTGTCTTTAGAATAATTTAGAAAACAAAGAATATAGGTTATATAATACGCGTGTTTCCAATGAGCCAGAAAGATAGCCACATTATATTAACCACAGATAAAGCAAAACATTTTGAATGAGTTTTTGCTTTGCAAAACTGCTATGGCAGCAATAATGAATTATTTCATTCTAGCTCCAAATAATTTAACTGAGATGATTCAAAATATTCTTAAGTTAACAAACGATTAAAGAACAAGTTTTAGTCACGTCAACTAGCACGCAATTGAATTTATTTTGCGTGGAAATAATATAAAAATGTCTGACCTTTAAAATCGCGAGTTCTGTCCGCAGTTCCAAGACCGAAGTTCTCCTGGCTTTGGCCGTTAAAAAGTCCAAAATTTTTACTCCCGCCTTTAATAACTTTTGTTGTGTTGAACTCTGCTTGTACTGTTCTTTCTAAGTCAGCCATTGCCCAGTAGTTGGTGGCAACCGCGATGCAAACCATCGCCAAAGCGCAAAACAGCAAAACTCCAGCAGAAAACGCCGTACCTCGCCGTTTACAGATACTTCCCATCCTTAGATTAATTCGTCTTAGTTCAAGCTACAATTACGAGTGAGCAATTCTTCGTGACGACGCCAATATTTGAAATCATCTTCTTTACCTTCCATTGAACGAGCCCATATTGTTTATAATTTTCTTTAGCATGCACAGAGATTCGTTTTGTGTTTGTAGACACGCTCTCAATGCCCGAGCGGATACCAATCAACTGTTTCCATAACAAAAGTTTCAATTAAGTTATGCACGTGCACCATATATGGATAACACGCGGTTGATAATTTCAACCGTTTGAATATATTGAGTTGAAAATCAAAGTATTTTTTTAAATTCCTTTTATCAGTGATTATCAATTATAACTTTCTCTTTGCTTGGTTGAAAGTTTTAAAAAGAAAAACTTTTTGTCAATTATTTCCGAATGGCAAAGACTTCAAACAACGCCCACCTAAGAATTATCCATTGGTCAAAGAGAGTACCTGCGTAACCTGATAAAAATACTCTCTTTTATGCAAGTTTTGTACTTTAAAATTTCAGGATCGAGACGTGAAATTTTAAGTACAAAATATATACTTTGAATTTAAAATAATTGCTCATTTTATCTTGATTAAACAATTATTTAAACTTTTTTAAAAAATGCTAGAAAATGATTCAATATTCAAATTTTTTCTAGAATAATCAAGTATGACAGATTTTACTTTCCACATACATGTTTCGAGAGTGCAGCTCCCATCATCGTTGCGGTGCAAAATAGATGCATGACCATACTTATAATTTGAGCTGGACTCCCGAAACATTTATGTGAAAGTAAATCTGTCATTCTTGGGATAATTGCTCCTCAGACCGTTTAATAATCAAGTGCGTATATATTCTCTTCAAGAATCGTCAAAATTCAAACTTCAAGTTCCGGTTTGAGTTCATGGTAGATCAACCATGTGAAACAACATTTTAAAATATCAATGGAGGGGAAGAGGAGGGAGGCGGGGCGCGAGAAATCACAATTTCAACGATCATCTTCATAATTCACTAAGCAAGTTGCACTTCGTTAAACACTTCAC
>JAOCPT020765868.1:0-15953 GCA_026546935.2 Palythoa grandiflora
TATAGGATAACAAAACTCTGTTATTGGCCACTTGTTAGCGGGACAGATGAATAAACCAATCACAATCTGGGCTTCACAGGATTTCTGACTGGTCAGCAACAAGTTGTGAACAATTGGACTCTAGTCATTGCCATTACCATTACAGATGTTAGTAAAATATATTTTTATCTGCAAAGATTTTGTCTTTCAGTTTAGTTTTCAGAATTATGATTATTATAATAAAGTGGTAATACGACTTCGTGTTCGTCCAATTCTGTCTGTTATTGCTTTGCGCTCATCCCATTTTGTTAATCACGCGTAATGATAATAGACCGAATTGGACTTCACTCATTCCTATTACCATTACTTATCACAGGTCATGCAGATGTTGTTGGAAGTGCTTGGCAAGTTAGCCTCAGTGTCGGAGCAGAAGGAAAACATTGAATTTCGTTTAAAAATACTGGATTGTTGTGTTAGTACCACGATGCTGGGCCAATTGTTACCGTTGATTGTTACCGTGTTGGACGATGAAAAATTTTGCCATCTTCCTGTTGCTAAGACTGCGTTGTCAACTGTGACATCTTTAACTGTCATGGCCACAAGGGTAAGGATAATTTGTCTTATTTCAGTTGCTGTTTTCATCATTATTTTTTATAGATGAAAATGTTCAAAAACATTAAGTTAAGAAAAGTGTATGTATTAATGCGTAAGACTAGCAAAAAAGCACGAAAAGTTAGATTATTTGTAAGTATCTAAAGTGTTAGTTTGCCTTGTGTGATGTCGTAAGCAGTTCCAAAAGGTTGGAGCGGAGACATTAAAGTCCTAGTGCTATAAAAGTTTCAGTGAGGATACTAGAAACACTATGGGACAATTATTTCGCTATTTCTTGCTGTCCTTTGTAGTCTTATGCTGATTTTGTCTTTTTGCATACTACTGACAGGTTACCAACTTATATTGTCGCCTTAAACTCGGATCAAAGGATGATTTGCAGAGAGAGGGATCTAAGGGCAGTACTGATGCCCTTCTATCAAACCTGCCCATCCCTCGTCCATGGTCAAATCCACGGACAGTTGAAAGTATCCACCCCGTCAGAGACGACTACAAGCTGTGTAAAACTGTCAATCTACCTGGAGCGAAATGCCTGTATTTGCGCTTTGATCCCAGATGCGCCACTCAGTATGAGTATGACAAGGTACTCAATGTAAAGCAGTTGGCTCTGGTGACCAGTCGCAAGTTTTTTTGTGAGATGGCGGGTTCTGGCATGCAGTTGATAAGTTTAACGTTGTGCTTACCTTTCGCAGTCTTGTATAAATGTAGCAGTAAAGAAGCAAGCAAACTCTTATTTAATGAGCTGTAGAAACAGAAGCTAGGTTTATTGTTGCAGTTGGGCCACAGTTGAAATCCCACTGTGGTCAAAATTAGATACTCTAGTAAAATGCCAAGTTGTTTATTGCACAGCACACGTCCTGGTCTGTGTGACAAAAGGTTGTTGTGAGGAGTTCATTTGATGATGTTATAATGTTAGAATTCAGCTTTTTTTGGTTATCTTTACTTCATTTCCAAAATATTTGAAAAAACTGTTGCTTACATATTTAGATTATGTTTTGTTGTTACCTGCAGGTGATTGTATATGTTGGTGGGGATACAAGCAGTGGTCGTAAAGTGGCAGAGTATGGAGGAAACACTTATGGAATAGGGGGAAGGAGTGTTGTCAGACTTGGATGGCCCAAGGATGTCCTTAAGGTAAGACTTTGGTGGCTAAGGATGTAATAAGGTACGACGTGGATGGCCTAACGGTGACCTTAACCCTATCTGGTATCTTGAAGCCACCTTTGGGGGGGATTAAGTCCGTGTGTGCAGAACATGTGATTTTGTTTTCTTAATGTACATCCCAAAGTGCCACACTTAATTTTTTTTTATGTGAAATTTGTTTTTTATATTACACAAATTGCTGAATACAGTTACCTACTTTAAACGGGTGTGATGGCGGACACCAAGGTCCCTGGTTCAAATCTCGCCGTGTTTTGAAGATTTGTGTGACCCGACCCTGTGATGGAATTGGTGTCCCTTACGGGGAGAGCCGACAACTTGCATCTGTTTAATAGTACAGAAACCGGAGATAAGCACCGGCTGCGATGGGCCACTTGGGCTCATAAAATTTCTGTTTTAGCACTGTAAACTCGTTGAACTTTTCATATACACCATAACGGCGAAGAAGAAATAATATTCTTAAGCATAATTATAAGTTAACGATTTCATTTCACCTCCCAGTTTGATAGCCGTTGCACTGAATTAATTTATTATGTTTGTATGAGTCCTGTAGATATGAAGGAGTGAGAAATGGTAATAAAACCTCTTGTTCATAGGTGGACAGCGACACAGTAACCATCTCCTTTCAAGTAAAAAGCACACGAGAGCGTGGCACGCCAGATAAAGCCGTGTGGGGTTTTGCTTGTGTTGTTAGTGCTTCTGTAAGTATGCAGTCTTTGATTTCCAGCAGGTGATAATAGATACGTCTTGTTAACTTTTTATAGGTTTTGTTATGTGTTTTGGTCAAGTCACGTTTCAAAACGAAAACAAAAAGTGTTATCTCGGTTGTGTCATTTAACATTTACGTCGCCATCTTTGTGCCAAAGTTGTCTCAGCTTTCCATCCTTACGAGGCTGGTTAAATAGGTAACAGATTCTGCTGGAGACTAATCTGCGACTGTTTAATGTTCTGTTAAGGTGAATCAATGACTCTTAACACTACAGAAACTGGTCAATGACTCTTAATATGCTTAACACTACAGAAACTGGAGCTAAGCTCTGGCTCCACTTTGGCTTCTAAAAGGATTTCGCAAGCTTCTTCGGGTTTTAGTTCAATAAAGCGTTTTCTAGTCAGTGTAAATAACGCGGAATAAATGGTGCAATTTGATGGAACACAAATACAGCAAATTAAATTAATCAGCCAATTGTTGAACATTCGTGTGACATTCTTTTCCTCAAAAGATGAATCAGCTTTCCATCTGGGGTCGGCAAATTGAGTACCAGCTTCTGTTGGGGGCTAACCTGAGACGGATTAGTGTTCCTTCCATGGATTTGTCTGCATAATTTTTGTTATTTCTTCCTAGGACACGGCAGAAAAGCCGAGCGAGTTGCCACTGCTGGTGGATATAGCACTCAGCTTGTCGGTTTTAACCTACAGTCTTATGAATGTGCTATATCAAGGCCCTCTTACTACAGCAGCAGAACAGTCTTGTCAGCATCTTTTGAAGTCTAAACTTTTGCAGAAGTAAGTTCGCATATTAAACTGGGTGTTGAGGTGAACTTGGTGGAGCACTTACCTAGCGGTGACTTGCAACTCCAAGATTGCAAGTTCAATCGAAGACACATCTGACTTGTTCAAGTTGACTTAGCTGTTTCAATGAGTACTAGCTTCTGCCGGGAGGCAATTTGTAACGAGTTAATGTTTTGACTCTAAACCACTTTTTGACACGACAGAAAAAGGAGATTTTTGATACTTTTGTGAGCCGCTCGGCAGAGGCTGGAAACAGGAAACAGTTGAAAAAGGGAAAAAAAAAGAGATTGGAAAATAAGGGAGAATAATTTTGCAAACATTAACGAAATAAGATTGAAAAATTTAGTATTAGAATGAGTTGCAAGTGAAAATAACTGGGCATTTGTCTTTAGCCTGATGTTAATAAATACAGTCAAGAAAAGAGTGAGTACTTTATTACCCCTGTTAAACCCTGGATTTTTCAAATTTTGAAGATGTACTACGAACTTTGCTCATAAGTCTAAATTTGAGATCTAACACCAATGATTTTTTCTTTTTCTCGCTTTATAAAGATGTGTTTGGCCAAACAAAGCAGCTGTGTCTGTACCTTCCTCAGCCTGTGGAATAAAGTTCAGAATTACTCCCGAGGTCACACCTAACGTATCAACACCCACTGTTGTAAACTGCCAAGAGGTTACACGGACAAAACTGACTTGTGAGACAATTGAAAGTTTGCGAGAAATTGCCTACAGCGTGGCGCCAACCCTTCGTCCAAGTATCAAAGAAGCTCTCAAACTTGAAGAAATTGAAGAAGTTATCCTCAGCGCTGTTATAAAGCATCTTGGCTTAGCGAACTTAATTGATAGGTTACCTTTGCTGCAAGCAAAGGAAACAGAAAATGAGGACTGCATGTTTCTGTTCATGGTGATGCAGGAAGCATTTAGGAGACTTAACGCACTGATTCGGCAGCTTCAAGCAATGGCTGATCTGGAGCAGCAGTGGTCACGTGAAGTGGAAGAAATTCATTTGGGTCGATTGCAACCAAGCTCTGCGTTTTTTAATGAATACCACCTTCAGGAGGTAAGAAACAGTGCTCGTAATGTTTTCTAGCTGAAGATAAAAAGAGAAGAAAAAAAATGGACACACGGAATTGTTTAAAAAATGTAACTTATATTGAAGTGTTGACAAATCTTTCGGCCATAAATATACAATAGAACAGTTAATTTTCCCCGAAACCTGCTTACCTTTCTGTTGATTCTTAATTCAGTCTAAGACCAAAGATTTGGAGCTGCTGTGTAATCTGCAGAGGATAGACTTTGATCCAGTGGAACAAGAAGAGGCTGTTGGTAAATTGATGTAAGTGTGTTTAACATCACCCTTTTCTTATCGTAACCCTAATAATAATCATCATCATCATCGTCGTCGTCGTCTTCGTCGTTATTGCAGTCATTATCAACTTTTATTTGTAGTTTATAACTTTTAAGATCTTTAAATTGAAAAGAAGGCCATCCGACATTATTTTGAGCATCACCATTGTCATCAACGTCGTCTATTATTAAGAATAGTTTTTGGATACTAAAATTACGCATGGGCTAGGAATTGACATTCAGAAGATGTAGAGTATAGTTTTGCGTGTCAGTTCACTTTTTCTGTTTTTTGTTGAATTTCTGGAACAGTTTTTATATTTTCAGAATCTTGTTTGTCGAGCCGTTTCTCTTTCATTCGAACCAGAGAATGTCTTACATCTCATTGTTATTGTTTATATATTTTGCAAATTATTTAAGAATTGTAGATGTAAATATGTTTTCTCCGAGCTAAAGTCGTAATTTCATTTGTTAAATGCCTTACTTCAGTCTTGAAAGTGCTGTACCCTTGATTTTTATTAGCCAATGCCTTGAAGTAAATTCAAAAGAGAAGACAAGGAGCGACAGTGTGAAAGAGACAATGCCTGCCACAAAGGCTTTCCTGTTTTCCATCAAAGAATGTGCAGAGTTACTGTGTAACGTCACCATGAAGTCAAAATTAACAAAAGAGAGACCAGAACGAAGTGTTTCACACGGAGCCTTCCCATCAAACTCTAGCCAACCTACAGGTATCTTTTAAAACATGTTGAACAATAACCAAAACTACCGTCGTTTTCACCTAAGCGTGGACACGTGAGAAAAAAAACATGGTTTAATTGGGTGTAAACATGACATGCTTGGCAGCCAAACATTTGAAGTTTAAAGCCGTTAAGCAAACTCTTGCGCCAATATTTATAAATTTCTTAGTATGTTTTCAATAAGCAAATACTGCCGCAACTTCAACCCAGGCATTCCTCTATTCAAGGATTTTAGAAATGCGACAACACGTCCAATAAAAGAAATATGTGAAAGGTATGGTATAAATCGTTATACGGTACACAAGTACAATAAACAATATTGCGTGAGAGTTAACGGCTCTAAAACTTCAAATGTTTAGCTGCCAAGCATGTCATGTTTGCACTCAATCAAAATACGTTTTTTTCTCAGATGTCCACGCTTAGGTGAAAACGACAGTATTACAAAAAAAGCTATAATTTGGATATTTGATTAAGCGTAGCTCATAACACTAGTGCATTGCCTTGGAACCTGAGATACCATATTACCGTGTTGGATCGTCTTTTCTTTTTTCTATCATTTAAAATAGACAATGAGAAAGAATGCGAAGCCCCAAAGTCTCCGGGATTTATGCGCTCAATGTCTGCACCACCCCAGCTACAGAGAGCACTGGAGGCCGTGCAGGAGGGGATACACGACGTGCTGAGGCTACAGAGGTGGAGAACCGCTGTACAGCGTAAAAACATTGAAGGGACAAGACAAGAAGATGAAAGCCCTGATGACACGAAGCAGACTTTTTATTCAACTCTTGATGAA
Source organism: Palythoa grandiflora (assembly GCA_026546935.2). Classification (NCBI taxonomy): domain Eukaryota; kingdom Metazoa; phylum Cnidaria; class Anthozoa; order Zoantharia; family Sphenopidae; genus Palythoa; species Palythoa grandiflora. Next base: position 6,132 of record JAOCPT020765868.1, read on the forward strand.
ATATTTACTTTCATTGGCAGTGATCCAGAAAAAACGGTAAATTAGTTTGCTTGTGTGGAAGTTGTTTTAACTTAAAGATCCGTTATAACAATGTTTAGAGTCCTAATTGGTGGAGTTTGATAGTTCCGGTGTGGTTAATCCTCGGAAGAACAGTTCTGGATGGCCTTGACTAACTTTTGACAACCTTAGCGAGAGTCATCTTCAGAGTCAAGTGATTTGTGTTTTGTCAGTGGATCGTATGAATACACACATAAATCACTTGACTCTGAAGATGACTTCTGCTCAGGCTGTCATGACATAAGTCAGTGCCATCCACATCCTTCTCAGGACTACACACACCCGGACGATCAAACTCAAACTCCATCATGTTATGATATGACTCCTAGGTTCAAATCGGTAACATCAGTTCAACGTCATCCACAACAGTCCTTCTCACGACTTTTCGGCCTCATATGGCTTCTGGGTTTCAAACTATTTATAGTATTTAGAGTTTATATCTGCTATTTTTTATGTAAAGGCCCATAAGTACTGCATTAGATATGTCACAATATTCTCATTGTGCTAAGGGTAAGGAAATTATACTCTCGGCTTTAAAGATTTGGCTTTTTGGCAAAAAAATGTACATTTAATTGTGGGATTCTGATAGGCAAAAGGAATCATAAAAGTGTTCTAAATATTATGAAACATGAAAAAATAAAAGTATAGAGGCCTTCATTAAAATCTGTATTTCTGGACAATTAACACTTTCCCCCACTTTTCCATTGGTCTAGTTTTGTGACAATATTCAGTATTCGTTTTTTTCTCTTTTCTTCATTTTTTAGGTGACATGTTCTCAGTTCCTTGAAGCAGCCACTGTTCGCAATGAACGAGGCACGTACCGTACCCAGTGCCTTCAGTACATGAGGGATCTTGTAGCAGAATGCTCAAAGGTTGAAGGAAAAGTTCCACATTTACTGAAGATTATTGCTTCCATTTTGGTGCAAGGTCCCAGGTAAGGAATTTTAAAGACCCTTTGTCTTGCCTTAATTCTAGAATGCAGTACTTTTTTGCACCGATAGTTAGATCACGGTAAAGTTAGCTTGCTCATTGAGATGGAATAAGTGTTTTAATATAAACCAGTGTGGTAATCTTTTAAAAGTTTTATTTACCTTCTTTCTGCCTTTTTATTCCCATAGAACGGTCGAGTTGGAGTGTGGTGGCATGGTAGGTGAAGTACGAGACGAGTTTTCGAGCGTGATCCAAGCAGTCGTCCAATTAACAACCACCAGCCTCACTGTCTACAGTGACTGCATACTTTTAGTGTCTGTGTGTCCATTTACATGGCATGAGGAACACTGTGTCGTTAGGTGTGGTCTTGTGTCTATGCTGGACCAGTTGTGCGCACTACGACGGGGTAGAGCACAGCAGGGGAAGATGCTGGCACTTCAAGCCTGGGCAGGATTTCAAACACTCATCAATCGTTGTGTGCAGTGGGAACAGGAAAAAGGTTTGATGAACCTCCTATACTGAAGTGTAGTGATGGGTTTATTGTTACTGATACTGTTAGAGGGAATTTCATTTAGTGTGGAAGAAGTAAAAGTAGACTCACGACACGATATTCAACTAATCAGGAGGCACAGCAAAGGCAAAACAATGACAAAACATGACACGATATTCCACCAATAATTAGGAACAGCAAAGACAAGATAAAGACAAAACATGACACGATATTCCACCAATAATTAGGAATAGCAAAGACAAGATAAAGACAAGATATGACACGATATTCCACCAATAATTAGGAATAGCAAAGACAAGATAAAGATATACCACCAATCAGTCGGTGCAGTAAAGACAAGACAATGACAACAGTGACAAGACATAACACATGACACGATATTCCACCAATCAGTAGGTACATCAAAGACAAGACAAACTCAAGATGTGACACACTCCACCAATGAGTAGGTACAGCAAAGACAAGACAAATTCAAGATATATCACGATATTCCATCAATAAGTAGTTACAGCAAAGACAAGACTATAGCACGATATGACACAATATTTCACCAATCAGTAGTTACAGCAATGAGAAGACGTGACATGATATTCAACCAATCAAGAGTCAAAGCAATGACAATACAAAGATGAGGCATAACTTTGCTTTGGGGTTTGGTTTAGTTCCAAGATCAGGGTCTTGCCATTTGTAAACACAATATGGTACCTTTCTAGGGGTTTCCTCAAGACAGCTGTACTGGAACTGAGTAACAGTTTTTCTTATATAAATCATAGTATCTTACAGTGTCAGTGTCACTGAGAAAGGGCAACTTTTATTATATAAATTATGGTACCTTATAGTGTCGCTGAGAAATAACAGTTTTCGTTACATAGATCATAATATCTTATAGAGTCACTGAGAAATAACAATTTTTATTATTTAAATCATAGTATCTTTTTGCGTCGCTGAGAAGTAGCACTTTTTATACTACCATCATAGTATCTTTTAGTGTCACTGAGAAATAACAGTTTTTATAATATAATTCATAGTATGTTATAGTAGCACTGAGAAATAATAGTTTTTATTATATAAATCATAATGTAAGGGTGTTTTGATACTGAAAAGTATGGTATCTAAATACACGTCAAAATACTAATAATTTTAATTGTGCAAATATCATTTTTCAGCCAATTAGTAATCTTCTTGCATTACTCTTGCAATTCCTGCCTTTGCGTACAATGGACAGTCGCTTTTCGTCAGTTATACGTTTGCTCAGGTGCTTTACAATTCTGTTATAACACATAACACGTTTTGAATAACACATTTAGTAATCGATGAGAGGTTTGATACTGAGTGGGTAATTTGTTTCTAAGGTTGTGTATAATTCCCTTTTGACAGGTTATTGTGCGAGAAATATTGAATGGTCTGGTCTGGCCTACCAAGTTTCTACATTGTTAACTAACTACCTAAATTGCGTGTTGGATGAGAGCAGGAGGACCCACTCCAGGATTAATGACCCTCTGCGTTATGTGTTGGATCTACTCAGAAACATTGCTAAGTATGAGTCCTAAACTCATTCAGTTCTTTATTTTTGCCCCTAAAAAGATAGGCGCTATAAGCAATTAAATGATGTAGCACCAGCGATTGCCCTAGTTAAAACACTGATTCTCATTGTTATTTATCACGTAACTATGCATCGTTCCTTTGAGAGCTCTAATACATTTGCCGTGTTGCCTTGCTTAGAACTTGATAAAATTTAGGTACCTAGATAAGAGATAACTAGCATTCTGGTTTGGACCTGTAAATCTTTTATTTGTCAATAACTGTATTTGTAATTGGCAGGCTTTTCAACATGACGGTGGTGGATCGCATTGTACTTGAATAATATCTCAAATTATCAGTAAAAAGAACTAACAGCTAAACCCTTTTAAAGCCTTAGTGGCAAATTTGGAGCCGGTACTTTTCTACGGCTTTTGTTGTGTTAAGTGATAGAGTCATTGACTCCCCCTGGACGGGACACTAATCTGTCGCAGGTTAGCCCCCAGCACAAGCTGGTACTCATTTTACAGACATGGTAAGGATGTAGAGCTTGGTCAACTTTGGCGGGAAAGAAGATCACACAAATGTTCCTGAAACCTGAAACCTTGTGGTGGGAAAGCAGACGTCTTACCACTGCGCCAACAACGCCGCCGTAAAATTTGAATTAAGGTTTCATGTTTTTGAGTGTGTAACCCATAGTTCAAGTCGTAGTTGGTCATACCATACTTAATCTTCCAAACTATAAAGAAATTGAACAAACTTTTCGACAACATCAGGATTTCCTTACAAATACCAGAAATCAATCAATACTTCTTCACTACATTTTTAGGTTAATTTCATGCGTTTGAGGAACGTTTTCTGTAGTACCGATTTTTGTTTAGGGAGCAGGTTGTAAGTTTCTGTATCCTAGCACATTTACTGACTTGAATACAACGTGATATAAGAAAATATTAAAAGGGTTCTTAGGGTCATGATAAATACCTTAAAAGTCCTAAATTTTCAAAAACTAAATTTTAAATTAAAAGTCCTAAAAGAACTTTACAATAAAATTTCTTATGAAATAATATGTACGATTCCTGTATTTAATTTGCACTGCAGGAGTAAAATGGGTGAGGCCATTCTTAGCGAACCCTGCATGGTATCTACATTGCTTGCCCAGTTAATGGGTCGCCACACCCCACCCCGTCTGGTATTGACTGTGGTGAAGCTCCTGCGCACAGCACTTCCCCTGATGAGTGAGGAGAGTAGTCACAACCTGTCACTGCCTGCTGCTGCCGGTCAGTTTTTTGGCTCAGATTACGGACAGAGGCAACATCTAGGGCCAGTCTTAAAGGTATGTTGAATAGGTTTATTGATCTATAATGAGGATTTTTGTAAAGCAATTATTATTTTACATGTATCATGTATGGATAGTAACATCAAACATATCTTTCATAGGAATTCTCGAGCTCCAAAATTACACATCAGTTAATAATGCATCAACGTACGAGTATAATGAGCTTGGCGCTTAGTAGAACATATACCTGGAGTTCCATCTATAAGAATCCAATTTAAGTGACCCATTTCCCACCTGAGTTCCTCTAGCTCAGTGGGTAGTGAGTCTAACCGGTTACTAGAGGGTCATGGGTTCGATTCCCATTAGGGACTTGAAAGTTTTTTCTTCTGAGGAAAGCAAGCTTGAGACAGTTTATTCAATCAGTCATCAAAATAAATCGTTTTCTCTTAATCAGTTTAAGAAAAAGATTAAAGATGAAATTTTTTGCAAATATTAGATTTCATATTGCCATAATCACAGCATATATGAAATATACCATATTTCCAGAAGATAATAAGACTGATGATAGTGTGCTCTCTCATTTCTTTCTTTTTTTTATTTCTGAGCGTAATTGTAATGTTAATTTGTTTTGTATTTATTAACAACAAATATAAATCAATTTTACTCTTGTAAATTAGCTCCGACCGAAGAACAATTTTCAATCTCATAATGCAATCAAACTTCCAAGCATTTTTAGCTTTCAAGTTATTTCAGTTTTGGAAGCTGTTACCCCGAGATATTTAAATGTTGTTCCACAAAAACGATGTATGGAGTAAGAATAAGGGTACAATAAATTGTCGTCGTTGTTGTTGTTGTTACATCAAATATATCTTTCATAGAAATTTTACAAAATTACGCATCATTTCAAACCAAAACAAGTGCAAAATCTTAACACTAGTGACTAGCTAGCGAGAAAGAATAACTAAACTGTATCTTATTACAAACCTTAAGGAGACCTAAGCTAAGCTAAATCCTTTTACGAGCCTACGTAGCCCATTGGAGCCGTCGCTTATCTCCAGCTTCTGTAGAAAAGAAGGTCACACAAATGTTCAACCATCAGCTCAGCCGGGGTTCAAACCCGGGCCATTGTGGCTAGAAGGCAGAGATCCTACCACTGCGCCAACCACACCGTCTTAAAGAGAGAGGCTTCTTAAAATAATCTTCTGGAGCAAAGTTCTCAGTTAACTTTGGTTGAAAGATCACACATGTTCAACGGTTAAAAAAGCCGGGCTGGAGGGCAAAGATCTTGCGAATTTTCATTTGTAATTACTGTAAATACTGAAAAACCCTCCCCCCTCCCTAAGGGGAGTATTTAATACAGTTTATTATTGTTATTAGTACTATTATTATTTTACTTTTGCCGTTTATATTGACTTAGGCTTAAGAAGAATTGTTTTTGTAGCCCCCAAAATTTTGTTTTAGTGCAAAACATTTAAAATAACCATTCTTATTTACTGCTATATGTTGCTGTTTTATCCTTTTCATTAGGTTGCAAAGTTGCTTCTTGGTAAACTGGGAGACTTCATTTTACCCAGTCCGGACAGAGACAGCACCTCGGTGTCAGAGGAAGATGTTAAGCTAAACCCACAGGAGGAGCAGGCTGATTGGGAATTAGATGATCGGCAGGATTATGTTGTCTCGCTGTATGTGCACAAGCATGAAGGGCAGCTAACACACGAGGTTGTCCAGAGAATATTCAGGTTTGATTTACTTCGTTCAAGGTACAATTGTTATCACAAACAGCGGTGGTTCAGTCACTAGATTTCCTGAAGCTAAATGTATAAATATTTATTAGTGCTTAGCAGTGGTCAAAATAACATCCAATCAGAATTGGTTATTTTGAGCGAGGTAGCGCAGAGTTAAAGGGTCCTGACAAAGATTATTTGAATTTTCAATCAAGGTTAGTTTCTTTCAGATTAAAAAAAACGTTTTCCAACAACAAATTGTTATAAAATACGTTTTAAGCCGTTTAGAAGAAGAAGTGGGGCTGATGAAACTGATCTGGTAATTTACATTGTCCAGACCGTTTACATTCTAGTGCAAGTGATGGACGCCCTGACCGTAGCGGCAACCTCTACATATAGATTGGGCCTACTTAAAAGGCAAGATATTCACTTTAAGGTTAATTCACTTCACCCCTTACTACCCTGACCGCAACGGCTGTCTTTAAATAAAACGTAGGCCTGCTTATAAGGCTGGACATTCACTTTAAAATTAATTCTTCTCACCTCTTACTACTCTGACCACAGGAGATGGGGTCTCTAATAGATTAGGTCTCCTTATAAGAGACGACTTGTCTAATTCACCTTAATATTAGTGTTAGTAATAGTAAGACCAATATCAGTGCTTGCAGTTTTAAAAGCTTTCTTTGTGGGGCATAGTGTCCGTGCTTTCATTTTAACACTTGCCCTGAAATGTCTCAAAATTGCTACAATATAGATATAGTACCTAGTTGGGCAAATGTGTGCCAATGATACGTTGCAGCTACTATATTGGGCATTAAGACCACATGGGTAGCGGGCATAACCCCTTGCATCTACCTTTAAGTAAAGGTGAGCTTAAGTGGACAGCTGTTTCAACCTTATTGGTCGTCATCAGCACAGCACAGCACAGCTAAAACCAGGCTCAATTTTCCAAGTAAGTATTGAGTACAGTATAAGCGTAACGCTTGTGGGGTGTATATGATAAAGATTAACTTCGCAAAATGAGAACATACGTGCCAAACTTCTGGTCACTATATTGGGTACTAGGACCACTTTTCTTATAGTTTAGCTCCCAATGTGTTCTTATATTTACTCTTAAGTATGGATGGAGCTCCGTTCATCTTTGTCATTGGCCAAGGTTCGGACATGGAGCGGGCAGCCCGTATTGACCAGGAGCTTACAGATCATGGCTATGCTGAGGTACAAACGGACCGTCTCGCCGCATGCATCAGAAAAGCCCACGAATTAGCACAGTCTGGCCTTGTTGTGAGTATAGGCCCTACTGGACAACTAGCTGACGATGTGAACAACTCACACACAGAAGAAAAGCAGCAGGACCCGCTCAACCTGTGTAAACTGAGAAACTCTAAATTGTCCAGGTAGGCGTTGAATAGCAATAGACTTTCTGTTATTTCGAGTTTGGTAAAATTTTGGAACGGACAAAGAAAAATTCAAGTTTTTAAAGCACTAGCAGGCTCTAATTTAGTTATTGTGAAACTATGTAAACGTTTGTTGCAAAAAGAATTTAAAAAGTAAACGTATTTGATGAAAAGAAACCGGTTCCATGCTTACAGCTGTAGTATACTTGCCTTCATGAGTCCTCATGTCAAGGGAATAGTGTATGCGACAAGTGGTGCGACGTCAGTTCGCACATTTGGCTGATGATTTCAGTCAGACAAGCAGTTTTTGAAGGTGGAATCAATTTCCAATATTTTATTATGTCTAGATACTCGGAGTTTCTTCTCCATCAAAAGATTGATATCACAGAAAGGGACACAACAATGGAATCGGGACCATGACAGCTCATAAAACAACCTAAAAGCAGTAGAACATAAAACTACCAAAAGCAATTTGGAAGATAATTCAGTTGATGATAGGGTGAAGAAAGCGAGGGTGGTGAAGATGGTGATATACAGTAAGGCAGTCGGAAAATGTTTTGTTCAAGTTACAAGAAGTTCTGCCGTAAAGGACTGGCAAGAAAATAAATTAAACGATTTCATTAAAGTAAATAATGCCTCAAGCTACAACTTGCTTTGCAATCAGTTGGATCTTGATCAAGACAAATCAAAAATTTCAGTTGTAGCTAGAAAGTCAAGTCGTTGTACAACTTGTTGAAAATCCTGGAATTCAGTTATTATTATGTGTCTATTTCTTAAATTCTCTAACTGCGCCATTTCCGACAACCTAGGGCTAGAGAAGGTTTGTAATCAGTTGCTTTTCACCATTAAGTCTACATTGGCAGTGAGAGTCTGAGTGTGTGTGTTCTGTGCTAGTTAGAACAGTTTTCTGTATTGCAGGGATTGGCAGTGTTCCTCGAATGCCCTCTACGTGCTGTTCATATCATCGGCTATAGAAATTATTTACGGAAAGAACATAAAGTGATAATTAAGAAGGCAGGGATTTAATTATGATTAACCATCATATTAGTATCTGTTTATCGCGTCATATGGTGATTATGCCGTTTTAGGGTTCCTAATTGGGAAGTTACCATTACATAATTAACTTACTATGTTATTTATATTATTACTGCCTACCACAACGTTCTACTGCTTTTAGGTTATTTAGTGTTTTTGTATCTGCTCTACATAGTTTTATCCCTTATGTTTTCCCTTTTTTGTTTTTGATCAGTTCGGATGCGAGTCGCCCGTTCATATGTGGTCAGGCAGCACAGAACATGGCCTCAGAAGTTATTACCCTTATACGCAGCCTTCTATCAACAGCTTCCTCAGACATCTCTAAACTCTGGACTACAGCTGTGTACCAGGTACTCTGTGACGCTTTAAAATATGTGCCAAACTTGATAGGTGCCCTGGAGTATGAAATAGAGAGTAACGATGTGGATGAACCAGTTGAGGCAGCAGCCGGGGGCTCAGAGGAGGGGAGTGAGCTAGAAGGGGATGAGTGGTTGCCGATGGCTCGTCAAATTGTTGCCACATTGTGTGTCCTGGGAGGATTCAAACAGCGGATCAGGCCCGGCTGCAATGCACAGGTACTTCTTAAGTACTTTTTATAAAATATTTCAGCAAAAGGGAGTCAGATTGGTGTAGTGGTTATCACTGGTGCTTCCCACCTCTACGATCCGGAAGCGAATCCTGGGATGCGTGTGCATGTGGGCTTAGATTTGTATACCTCAATCTGACTCTGAGAGTTTTTCTGGTGTAATTTCCTTCCTCAGCAAAATTAACACCAGCTATTTATAACAGACTTTATCAGAATCCATTAGCTATGCTAAATTTGATCTACCTGTATAAGTATAACTATTGAGAATCAAAACAAAAAACTTTTACTTTTGTTTTGATGACTTGTGGAAGTCTTCATCAAAATCAGCTTTTTCATTGATTCATTTTTTTGTAATAACAATAACTTTTTCATTGATTCAATTTTTGAAATAAAAACAACTTCGTTTGAACATTACAGTTATCATAAATTACTAAAACTAAGATAATAATAATGATATTAAAAATAATGTTTTACCCTAATGATGAACAATATTTTTCTAAAACGTTTGGAAACTATTTTATTAACTTTAACTTGATTTTAACTATTTAAAAACAGACGAATTATGACAAACCAGTATTTGTAAGATCATTCAAGATGATGTTCTGAACAGAGAAAATTATTTTCAGTGTAAACTATGAAGGCACATGAATATTATGATATACATATAAATTGGATATTAGATTTTATTTAGGTATCAGTTAATCACCTAGCTAACTACCTAGTCCCCAAAAATATAAATCCCTTTTAAAGACAATCAAAAATAACCTAGGTCGAAAAAAATAACCTAG
>JAOCPT020766478.1:0-15950 GCA_026546935.2 Palythoa grandiflora
TTACTGGTCTTGTTTACATCGTCTACTTTCACCAAACCGTACTCAGATTTCATTTATGTAAGATCCTTGTTGTTGTCCTTGGGTTTTGTTAAGAATTGAGCTATGTATTGCAGCAAAATTATTAGTAATAATTAAAAAGCTCGTTGTAAAAATGGCCTAAGTGACTATTTCAGGTCGAAAAATAAACTTACCATTTTCTTGAATTTTTGTGCACATACGTGGTCCCCAGTAAATAAAAATGGTAAGTCTGCATATTAGTGCACAATAACAGTTTTGAGTTGCAAGGATATAATTATATGTAGTTGCTTATGATTGGTCCATTTTATATACACCGTGTGATTGGCCAACCGGAACGTATTATCTGTCATCATGATACTTGAAAAAGAGATTTCTGGTATGTTATTTTAATTCAGAATTTGAAATTTCATTTGAATTTGTTTATCAAGTCCAAGTTGCCAGTTGATTGTTTTTTCTGTTGTCAAACTTTCGAAAACAATTTTCAATACGCTTGGCAAAATCTAAACTTTTATGCTATCTGTTAGCCCGCTTGGCATGCATTTCTGTTGTTTTTTTTTTTGCAAGATTTTCGCAGACTAGCTATTACAAAGCAAGTTCACCCCAGGGGCCCCAATCTCACGTTTCAAGAAAGAGAAGAAATAAAATAAATGAAACCGTTAAAATCATAAAAACTTGATAAGGGGAATAGTTAGAGCGCTGAATAATTCGAAATGTCTATCAAATATCAGTCAAAAATTAGGTTTTAAATTATAACCGAACCGTCTATACAGTCATATCTTGAAATGAGTGGGAACGTGACCTTTCAACGGACCCAGGGTTAGATTACTTAGTATGAAACAGTTGAGAATTCTGAATTTAAATCGGCAATAAACCAATCATCACCCATGTATGAAACAAACCAATAACAAACAACGACATATATCCTTGCGTCTCAAATGTGTTATTGTGCAGAAATATGCAGTCGGTCTAAATCAACGATTGAAAGAGCTTGGGCCAGCTGCAAGGCAGGCTAGAAAGGCCTGGTATTTTTATTTCCAGGAAAAAAACCAGAAATTTCATGAAGTTGCCACAGAGAAAAGGAGGGTGAAACTTTTATACTGATATAAGTCGATTACAATTGTTTATTATATTATTTTATTGCTATAACTGTAGTATGTACTATAATTGAAAAATTCTTTCTTATAATAATCATGATGCATTTTTCAGTTGTAGGTGGAGAATTTACAGATATTCCTCTTTCAAATATTCGAAAGGTACAAACTGGTTCTTTTTTCCCCATTGGTAGAGTTTTTGTAAAGATAATAATAAAAATTAATAGCTTTCTCAACTGTGATTTCTCAGTATTTTGGCCTTGTGCAAGATGTATTTCATTTAGAAATATTCTAAATTTGTTGCTTTTGTTTTCAACTGATTGTGTGTAGGTGATTGCAAGAAGACTGTTGGAATCTAAACAAACAATTCCTCACTATTACTTGTCAGTTGATATCAGGATGGACGATCTCCTGTCGTAAGTCACATACACGCTTTTTTTATAAGAACCAATAAATTTTGCCGAGGCTCACTGTTCTTCATTTTTAGGCGATTTCAGCATCAATTTGTTCTTAATTTGTTCTTATTTCTGTGAGCGGTTTTTATTGAAGAAAAAACAAAATGAAACAAGGTATTAAAAATTGAAACGCCTTGCGCCACACATGTATTGTACGGCTGAATTCAGAGGCGAAATACCTCCATTGTTTGTTGAGCAGTCTATAGTGAATCTTTTTATGTTTTATGCTCGCTAAATTTTAGTCAATTTTCTACCACAAAAGCTTTACTAGTTATCAAGCCTCAGCCTGAGCTTGTTCTTAAGTTGTTCTTAAATTTTGGCAAATTTGAGCCTCGTTCTTATAAAGTTGTTCTCATAAAAAAGCGTGTATATTATTTTCATTTACATGCACAGACAATATTAATCAAACTAACGTATTCAAATGCAAGCTATACTAAGGATGCATATATGAAACTTCTTGAAAAACCTCATAATGTTATATAAAACCCAAGCTTCAAGCTAAAAATAAATGCCAAAGTTGTATAACCGAAAATCCTGCAGAACTTGTATTGAGAAGTGTTTATACTCTTTCTACAGTTCCGTTCTGTCCATATATTATTACAATAGCTCTCTATAATGGTAGATAATTACAGAAAGTATGAACACGACACCTGACAAAGAAGAATGAGCAGTTTAATGTGCTGCATCATCTTCCTATGTAGACAATGTCCTCCACATAAACAGTCCTATCAAGATGACCATGGAAGATGAATTAAAGAAAAAGATATATACATATTAGATAAGCATCGGCTCCAATGGGCCACTTTGTCTCGTAAGAGGATTTAGCTTATATACATATTAAGAGGTTATGCAACAAAAGTGGATATTGTACTATCACTACGATCTTTATGTAACTTATTCAGAAGGCAGTATACTGCAATTATCACGCCAAATAATTAAAGTTTCCTTTGTGTCAAAAATCCACCAATCAAGAGTTAGTATTTTTACGTTAAGAGTCCATCTCTCATTTTCCCACAGTTTAAGAGAGGTACTCTGCTTTGGAAAGAGACATACTGTTAGTTTAAGTGTTTGTTTTCAATTGCAAGTGAATCAGTTTTTTCTGGTTTCAATTTTGGTAGACCGACTTAATATAATATTATAACAAAGCGATTTAAATTACAAACAATGTTCAACTACTCATTTTCTGAAAACCTCTTGCGAAGGAACATGAATCAGTCCGTAAACAACCAGAATCCTGAACAAGATTCACCCCGTACAGGTGAATTGGTGGCTTGGTGTTTTGGCTACATAGTGGTTGGAGCTCTAACCATTCTTGGTAATAGCGTAACCATTGCAGTTTTTATGAAGAGGACCTTTACGCGAAAGAAGCTTCACTATCTTCTGATTAACCTCGCGGTAACTGATCTGACAGTTGGTGCAATATCGGTGCCTATCCAGATTGCTATTCTAGCTTCAGATATTCAACAAACTCACCTTGACAAAAGCGTTTTTCAAGCGCATTTCTTCTTTGATGTCCTCTCTGGACTTGCATCAATGTACTCCATCGCGTTCATTGCAGTTGAGAGATTTATTGCAGTTACGTGGCCTTTGAAACATCGATTGCTAAAACCATGGCATTATGCAGTGACAATCTCGCTTACTTGGATCATCGCCTTCATACCAGCAATCACCTCGCATATAGTCCTGCCGAACCATGTCGGAAGAATGGAAGCCCTCGATCTTCGCACTACATTTGCAGTCATTCCAATAGTAATCACCATCGCTGCTTATTGCCTTCTAATTCTAGTCAGAAGAAAACAAGAATCTGGTAGCCGTTTAGATAAATATAACAAATCTGTTGCTTGTACCTTGCTTATTGTGACAATAGTTTTTGTGTGTACGTGGTGTCCATTCATACTTCTAACGGGCATCGTAAGCTACGCGTCGTTTCGCCATCTAAGCCAGTGTTGCTCACTGACAAAGGAAGGTCTTATACTAGCCCTGGACTTCACCAAGCTGCTCCAATACAGTAACTCCTGTGTGAACCCTTTCATTTACGCCCTCCGGATAAAAAGTTTTCGTGTTATAGCGTGGGACATTTTGTTTTGCGGGAAGATACCAAGACCGAATTTCATTGGTTCATTTAGAGAAGTTACTTCTTCATTCACAAACAAAACAGTGGTGCGTTCAGCTTCTGTTGATGTGAAAACATTCAAAAACTGTGCTGAAACTGAAAATGAAACAACACAATGTCAATGAGGAAATATGTGATATGAACAGAGGATTTTAATAGATAGAAAATGTGCATGATGAGCTTGTTAATTCAGTTTTCTATTACGTTAGATTGGGACAACAACCGAACCTTAAATTAGCGGCTCCATCTTTTATCTCTAGTTTTGGATGCCAAGACAAGATGACCTTTCATTTACAACATATACAAAGTTTCAATTGTAATATTTTTAAATTCTAAAACCTTTTTATGAATTATAAATTTTAAAAATTTTTTTATTTACTTTTTTAATGTCCTTCTTCTATTTATATACGATATGTGCAGTCGCTTAATTTTGTTCTGATAATGGTATGTGACATACATACCGAAACATGTCAATCGTTATATATTATGAATTCACGTCAAAGTCTTGACTACATTTCTCAGTTTCTTCGGCCATTTGAATCGATAAACCTTGACGAGAAATGATGACACTTTCATGTTTTTTTTACATTTATTGAACATGTTTCGGAAGGATCATCTGCCATCATCAGAATGACTTATGATGAACACTGATCGTAGAATAGCTATGTACAAGTGAGTTATAAAAGAATAAACAAGTTCAGATAATTAACATATATAGAATATTACAAAAGAGTGGTGAGAAAGATTTAAATTGGCGTGATATAATAATTGATTTAGTGAAGAGTTCATCCTCACCATGTGAGATACAAACTGATGAACTGTTGCAACCCTGAGATATCATAACTGTGAAGTGTGTCTTTGATTAATAAACTTAGTACTAACCTCATCTAATTATATAAGATGGCCAAGTATCAGTCAGAAGAACTGAGCTAAGCGTTGTTGATGTAAAATGGCCGTTTTACATATGTATAAAGTCACACAAGGAGCAAATTGTTGTAAATTTCGTTGTAAGGCAAAAACCTGGACTCATTGCACGATTTTGAATGTTTCCTGATTGCTCTTTTAGCCTACTGTCATTCTGTTGTAAGGCAAAGACAAGGAAGTTTTGCGATATTAGCGGATCGGTCTTTCTACATCCTGTTAAGGTTCTGTTGTATAATAACGGAAATATAGCAGGAAAATTTGGGATAATTGCGGCCGGAGCACTCATCAACATCCTGTTACCGATAAGTATTGTAGGATGTTGACTTCACAAATATTTCTTCTTTTGTAATTTTAATGAGTCGTAGCTTAGAATGTTAATCTTTTTGTAAAAAATGTGTAATTTCGGAATTGAATGAGTTGAGAATAAATAAACCGTTCATACAAATCAGAACTCGTATCTATTCCGTTCAGTTGGAATATTTTTTATTTAAAATAGCAAAATGAAAATCGTATTATATTTTCACTGGTAAACTACGAAAAGTTGTGTACAAGATGTCCAAAATTAGAGCTCTCAAATCCTTAGCTTTTATGACTTTTACTCGGTATTCCTTTTTGTTGCATCCCTTTCGTCTTCTCGTTTTACTTGATACTGACTGTCAGTTTTATTCTGAATCTTGCCAAATCCCACGCTTATGCAAAACACATACTATATTAAAGAAGGTCATAGTTTAGATATAACAAGAGACTACTAAATGGCCTTACCCGTACCGGTTCTGTGCAAGCCTTTACAGAACACAGTAACAGTAACTGGATTTCATAAAATCTTTTGCCAGATATTTTAGATGTTTATTTTCCAGTGTCTGTGGTCTGCCTTATAATATTTTATTCTGTGAAAGCGTAAACGCAAATAAAATGATCACCTATCAAGAAGGCCGTAATTACCAAATTTCGAAGAAATTCATAGCCATAAATCTGCAAATAGTGCGTTTATTTACACAAAACAAAACTCTGCTCGCATTCAAGTTAACTATATAGCTTGCCGCGGCGTCATATTACTTTTTCCTTGCCGCTTTCAGTCAATTTTCGGTAACAAATCTCTTATGTTTTTCCCATACCTTTATTGTTTCATGTAATGCGTGACTAAGGATGAATAATTTGGAGTTTTGAGCAATAGATTAAAAAAAACGCCACGTTTAACACGTGGTACATGTTGAAAACATTCGTATTGCGCATGCTCAGGAAAATCTCGACACACAAAAGGAAACGAATCTATTCCTAGGTATTGATATCTGAACAGACATAAACTATATATGCTGCTGAAAATAAATGGAAAAACAGTTACTGTTCATCAGCAGGATACCTAAACTGTGCGCAATTCTACAATTCGTAGTTTGTCGAGATATTGACAATAATTGTCGAAAAAAGTACATTTGCGACATATAAATAAATTCAAAATTGATGAGAAGAGCAAAAGGTACAAAAAGCCATGAAGTCGAGACACAGAAACGAATATATTCCAATTTGTTTTATAACGCCAGGAACTGAGATGCAGATATACCACTGAGTCTACAAAATCAGAATTTTATGTTGCATCATGATATCACTGGCGTATTGAGTACTAACAGAAACTCGATTTAAATGTTATCGCGGGTTATAATAAAGAAAAATGTTCAGTGAACACGGCGTGACAGAAATAATTTAATTTGTCTTTTTACGCGATGCGTTTAGTCGAAAATTTGACAGAGAGAACCTGAGTTTCGTATTCCGTTTTAAATATCTGGATTTTCTATGAAAATTAATGAAGGAAACAGGGATTTTTATTATTCTAAAAGCTTAAATCTAGCCAGCTGTTCACGACGTTGTTTGTACTCACACAAAATTTGAATACAGGTATTCTACTGTGGTAAGACTTCCGCCGACAAATTGACATTCGCGAGTGTTTTATCAAGAACACAACTGGTATAAAGCAGTTTTAAAACTACGTCAAACCTGAAAATTTTTTAATCGCGTTTCGTTCTTTAGCGAATCAAAAATTCGTTCAATATTATTTAAGACTGATAACTTAAATTGTATTTCTATCTCTTGGCTTTTATAAAATTCTCAGTAATGTTCATGAAATGTATCTGTATAGGTTTTTTCCATGACATCAGCTAGCGGCCGTTCCAATTCTCAAATTTATTTGTTTATAGAGAATGATGGTTTCCTTTTGATGTCCTTAATTGAAATATTCAATATCTTGTTTTAGTTTTCTAATTTATAAAGTTGTTTTGTGCCGGAGTAAGTTAGTAGTGATAAACGAATAAAAAGCAATAAAAACTGATAAGAATAAAGCGACTATCTTTAGTATGACACCAAAGCAATCCGAATCGGTACAAAGTTCTAGTTAAATATATCAATTTGGGTACGAGAAGCCACTCTACTCCATGTGGAAGATGGCCGTCGCACTATATACATCAACATGGAACGGCTTCTTATATTAACTTCTATTTTCTAACTTCTAGTCAGTAAATTGTGGACAAAATTAAAGTATCGTGAGCTGTGGCTTCATCATGGATCAATCAGTTTAATTAACTACTGGCACGGCTAAGTTGAAAACGGAAATATATATATTTTTTCCTTTTACTCTAGAATACTAGTCACCTGAAACGCCAATCTGATATTTTCATCATTTAGAAAGACAGAATTCGTCAGGAAAATGGTAAAGCCATGAGTTCTTAGTTACGAAGTCTTAAGCAATGTATTATCATTATATGGTTGGAAACCTTTTCCCGTTGCAATTGCTTCATTCCAATTTCCACATTAAGAAGTTGGTATTACCTCCTCTATTATCACTTTGACTCTTTTCTCATGCAAAATAGATTTTTCATTTTAAAACGCACAAGTTTTTCATAACATGAAGTTATTTCATTTTAGGTTCATATAAGCTTAATCAAAAGTTTATTAAAAATTAATACAAAATATTTTTAAGCCAAAAAAGTTTATTTTTAAAACAAATCTTGAAAAACCACCAAAACAACATGGATGGTTTAGTTTTCTTAATTTCTATTACTTTCTTTCTCTGGGAAAAATAAGATAAGCATATTATAAATCAAATGATGGCTTTTTGAGTAATCTTACGGAAGCATGATTTTAAAACAGAGAACTATAGGGCGTCATTTTGTCTAATTGTTTTGCGTTTTTGGAAGTGCGATTACTACAATATACACATCAAAAACCATTCAGTTCTAAAACAAGCCGAAAAGACCAACAAGAACATCGATTGCGTTTTGTAACATTCAAGCTATACAACCTGCTAAAACTTCTATCAAGTTAACTGAACTGGAGAATCATTTATAATAATAATAATAATAATAATAATAATAATAATAATAACAATAATAATAATAATAAATAGTAATAATTATAATAATATAAAATAATAGTTTATTTACAACAAAACTAACTACTTTTTTAAAATCGATATGTAATTGATTTTGATCTATTTTCAAGTGCAGACAGATTTTCTTTAAGTACAAAATCAGTTTCTTTTTAAAAAAGAACAAAATCATAACGCTACAATAATAATCTTATCTGTAGAAAAAAAAACTGGCTTATACTGCGATGGTATAAATAAAATTGCGTTTTCAATAACATTTTATTGAATACTGTCGAGTTTTTTTTTCAGTATCTAAGTCAAGCTCTGACAATTCTATAATTTCAACAATTTTATCATCATTATTACTATTATTATTATTATCATCATTATCGTTATTATTAATATTATCAATATTATCAATATTAATATATTGGTGTGTCGTTTTCTACTCCAATTGTCTAAATTACTTGGGTTTCACAATAATCATTTAATTAATAAATTGAGAACAGGACGGCATCACGCAGTCTTCAATAAAATGTTAAGGATAAATGATTCCCGTTGAGATCAAGAAGTAGAACAGACCGCCAAACTGGGCCATAATCCTACTCTTATCACTTACCGACGAGTGCGTGGGCTCTTTTAAGTCGGCCAATAAAAGATTGAAAGCTTAGGAAACTAGACCAACGACTTAACGTCCGCAGACGTTCGCAGACGCGGTGTGGCATTTAAGGCAAGGCCGAACAAATATTAATATTGAAAATTCAGCAAGGTGCCTCACGCTTAGCAGTAAAAATCCTTACCAACTGCTGAGCCAAGATTGCCAAAACGATGCAGTGTTTCCCGTAATAACTGACACACGACCATATTTTGTGATTTCCCATTGATGCATTTTGATGTGTATGTACAACTGACGGCTGAAAATTTATATAAACGTACCCAAAGAAGCGAAGTAACATTAGAAATATTTTTCAAAACTGGGGACTCAATTTTTTTTTAACTTGCCCCTAAGAATAACGAATGTCGAAAATATATTATTGAGATATAAAGAAAATTTACATAAACGTAAAACAAGCCTGGGGAGTATTTAGATTTTTGTTTCATCCCCAATACAATATCACTATTTATGGCTACATTAATCATGTGTTTCATATATGTAATTCTGAAAAGCTTAAATTTCTGCCATAAAATTATGCAAACCTTTGTGTATTAGGTGTGATTACTATTTGTCTCGCTGTTACAAAAAAACATTACGGAAAAATAAAAGCTTTCAGTTATTTTACTGAAAATTATTACATTAATGCGGTTTTCATCTACATGTACTTGCTTTTTACTGCATGTTCAATAATCTTATAACAGTTTTACGATTGTTCAAAATAAAACTCTATCGCCTTATCAAAGCTTAATTATTTCAAATCTACAACAACATGCACAAAAAAAGATAACCAGTTTCGAGTTTCCAAAAGCAACAAGCCCAAAATTCGCGTGCATTATTGACTTCGGTATTGTTACTGCATGAGAAATAAATAGTCTACTTCAAGAAATATACCGGTTTATACGTGCTGTTAATATATGAAGCTTCGTAGAAGTCGAAGAGTATGAAAAGGATTTAATAGTTTTATTTCATGATTGTACTTCAATTAATTAAAGTACATTTAAATGAGAATTAGTTTTCCAAGACTAAAATTAATAAGCAGCAATACCAAAATTACTTTTTGCATCATTCCCATTAAACTCGAAACGAAGTAAACCTTCCGTCATGCAAATGAAAAAATTAATATATATGACTAAAGAAAAACACATTTCCTAAGAAAGGAAAACATTCATTTGATCAATACCATTAAAAAGCTTCTTTCTTTTTGTTTTAAAGACATTTCGTTATAAAAGTGGAAAACTGTAAAAAAAAGATAAATCACACTAAGAAACGTTTAAGGATATCCACTCAGAATTTATTTGCTAAAGTTTACAGAAAAACCGTATCTTGACTAATTAAAGGAATACTAAAAACAAAAATTGAAAAGTTGTTTTTTCGAAACTAATGGATTTTCGTGATAAAAACGAATTATAATATGCTATTCTAGTTTATTCCTTTAAAAGGAGGAAGCTAACGTCACGTATATCCTCCAATTAAACGATCGAATTCACAGTTCCGCCTATATAAAAATCATGAAAGATTACAGTTATACGATAAAGAACCAACCATTTTGCTAATGCTCACGCTATGGTTCTTGTTCCAAAACATTGACTTCTGCTATCAAAGGGCAGGATCGCGTAATCATATAAAACCACTTTTGTTCAAACTTTTGTAGGCAATATCCATGTAGAGATACTTTGAAAGAAGGACAACTACTGTAAGTTTTCTGAGTTAACTGCACCTTTCTGAAAGGAAGATGAATTACACCAACAAGAAGTTAAGCCAAAGTCTCGAGCCAGATTCTTCCCGTACAGGTGAATTGGTGGCTTGGTGTTTTAGCTACATAGTGGTTGGAACTCTAACCATTCTTGGTAACAGCGTAACCATTGCAGTCTTCATGAAAAAGAAATTTCAGCGAAAGAAACTACATTATCTTCTGATCAACCTTGCAATAACTGATCTGACAGTTGGTGCAATATCGGTGCCTTTCCAAATTGCTACTGTAGCTGCAGATATTCAAAACACTAACCTTGACTTGAGTGTGTATCGAGCGCATTTCTTCTTTGATGTCCTCTCTGGACTTTCATCAATGTACTCCATCGCGTTCATTGCTGTTGAGAGATTTTTTGCAATTACGTGGCCTTTTAAACATCGACTGCTTAAACCATGGCATTATGCAGTGGCAATCTCGCTTGCGTGGCTTATTGCCTTTATACCAAGCGTCACCTCGCGTACAATCTTGCCAGACCATGTTGGTTCCTTGGAAGCCCTCAATATCCGCACTATATTTGCTGTTATTGCAATTGTAATCACCATTACGACTTATTTTCTCCTGTTACTGATCAGAAAGAGACCGAAATGTAATAATCGAGTTGATAGATTTAACAGATCTGTTGCTTGCACCTTGCTTATTGTAACTATAGTATTTGTGTGTACGTGGTCTCCATTCATACTTCTAACTAGCATCGTAGGCTACGCGTCGTTTCACCATCTAAGTCAGTGTTGCTCACTGACAATAGACCGTCTTATACTGGCCTTGGACCTGACCAAGCTCCTCCAATACAGTAACTCCTGTGTGAACCCTTTCATCTACGCACTCAGGATACGAAGTTTTCGAACCAGAGCCTGGGACATTTTGTTCTTCGGGAAGATACCAAGACCACATTTTATTGGTAGATTTACAGAAGCATCGTATTAATTCGGAGACGATATAGAGAAACGTCTCACGATTTTAACTTAAACACAAGGAAAGCGATAAGAATCCAAGGACATGTACAAAACCGTAAACAATAAAAATAACATACAAAGAGAAGATTATAACTTGGACAATGGGTGAAAGTTCCTTTATAAATTGCAGCTCTTTCCATTCTATCATCTTAAACACTAGTTCAATCTTATAACCATAAACATTCAGAATAAAAGCACGTTCTTTTTTATATGCCACCATATATAACTATATAAATGTTAATAGGTAATAGTTTTTTCATGGGTGAAGCGTTGATTTGCCTACCAATGAATGGTAGCTTAACTAACGCTGTAGTAAAAAAAATGACAAAATAAATTTTGACAGGAAAGTCGTAATCAAATATTGTAAAAAGTGTGCGTGGAAAAGCAAATCTCAAAAATGCATAATTTACCAAAATAAGAATTTTATTATCTCAACTGATATCAATACAAAATATATACCATTATTGCGTAGACCTAAATCTGCTAGCGCTTGATTTTGCTTACTTGTACAGTTTAAACTGTACTCCGTACAGTAATATAGCACACCGGAAGTGCATGATATGGATATGAGAAAATGTTAAAAGGAAACGAGGCGTAGTCGAATTTTTTCTTTCTGCTTTTCGCGCCATTTTGTCTCTTGAAAAAGGTAACCGTTATCATGGTAACTATCGGTGTATTCTCTGATAAATCACAGTGTTTGACCAATCAGAGCGAATTTTACCGCGAATATCAAATCTATATTATACAAAACAATATTCTAATTAAATAAGTGAGCACGATTGCATCTGACCAGTGTACCTAGGACATACATATTCAAGAAAAAACTGTATCACCTGCTCGAGCCATTCCAATTAGTATGCACGGATAAAGCAGAAGGAACTTCCAAAAAAACGGATATACAGACTTGTACATTTTTATATTATACTCAGTTCCTCTCAGAACAACTGCGTGCGCCATTAGCAACTAAATAATATCAAATATTTGATTACAGCAAACTGAAACAGTACGGTGGACTTCCAAATGTGCATTTCTATTGAGAAACAAACAAATTTTAGAATTGAAAAGGTTCTGATAAATCATTTTGTAAGATAATAATTTCTTCATTTCAAAAAAAATTATTTTCATAGTCATGAAAGCCAAAAACTCTGGAATCAGTATAAAAAACAAATTTGAAGCTGTGTTATGAAATACTTCGAGGCAAAAAACGCATGCGCACTCCATCTTTATTTTTTCCGAACCAAAACAGGAAGTTGACACAAGAACGCTTGTGTAATTTCTTGATACGGAAGAAATATTTGTTATACATTGCTTTCATGATTAGTTACATAATATTGATTTGTTTGTCTATTTTCTGCCCATAAAAGGCGGAGCAGTTGATTGCAATGTTTTTCATTGGCACCAAAAAAGTTATACTGAGCTTTAGTCAAAATATAACCCAATATAAGTAAAAGTCCACCACACACAACTACATTTACATTGTTCATTGAATGTTTTGTTACAACGTGAATTAATAAGTATTAGTTTCCCAACAAAGTCACAAGCTTTGAACATCTTGCTGTACATAATTTACACTGAAAGAAAGTTATAATCTATGAAATGAATATGTATAAGTGATTCGTTTTCGATTTGTGGCACAATTTGATTATACTATAAAATATATAAAGAGTTGGAAAAATTTAAAAGCGTATCGTAAAGGCAGAAAGTAACGTTCGAATCGATAGGTGAGACTGTTGGAAATTTATTTAGTTTGGGAAAACATTCAAACAGAATTAGAAAAACCGAATTGAAAATTTAACAAAGGAAGACAAATTACAAGGAACACGAAAAACTCAAACATGAGGGGGTGTTTTCATTCAGAAACCAAAAATTACCATAACAAATATAACATTCATAATATCACTACGTTCCTTCTGGATCCATTATGTGACATATGGAACTTAACGTCACATCAATTACATAAATACTTGTTAAATGTACAGACACACTTTCGAATTTAGTTTTCCTTCTTCGACAACCTTCAAAGAAGGAGCTGTTATATTCAAAGTGTCAGCTCTACGCTGGGAAAGGGAAAAAACGGTCAACAATTCAGGTAAGGCTGCTTGAAACCAGTTAACCTGGCTATTCACAAATGCAACAACGCTACATCTTTGGACTTACAGACAATCTACTAAAAAGTCATTCTTATATATACCCTTCTCTTAAAGGAAGATGAATTCTTCGAACAGCTCGTTCAGCCGACATTTGAAACCAAGTTCTTCTCGTACTGTTGAATTGGTGGCCTGGTGTTTTGGCTACATAGTGGTTGGAGTTCTAACCATTCTTGGTAACAGCGTAACCATTGCAGTCTTCATGAAAAAGAAATTTCAGCGAAAGAAGCTTCACTATCTTCTGATCAACCTTGCGATAACCGATCTGACAGTTGGTGCAATATCGGTGCCTTTCCAAATTGCTACTGTAGCTGCAGATATTCAAAAAACTAAGCTTGACAGGAGTTTGTTTCAAGCGCATTTCTTCTTTGATGTCCTCTCCGGAATTGCATCAATGTACTCCATCGCGTTCATTGCAGTTGAGAGATTTATTGCAGTTACGTGGCCTTTGAAACATCGAATGCTAAAACCATGGCATTATGCAGTGGCAATCTCGCTTACTTGGGTCATCGCCTTCATACCAGCAATCACCTCGCGTAGAATCTTGCCGAACCATGTTGGTTCCTTGGAAGCCCTCAATGTTCGCACCACATTTGCAGTCATTCCAATAGTAATCACCGTCGCTGCTTATTGCCTCCTGTTACTAATTAGAAGAAAACAAGAATCTGGTAGCCGTTTAGATAGGTATAACAAATCTGTTGCTTGTACCTTACTTATTGTAACTATAGTTTTTGTGTGTACGTGGTCTCCATACATACTTCTAACTAGCATAGTTAGCTATGTGTCGTTTCGCCATCTAAGCAAGTGTTGCTCATTGACTAGAAACCGTCTTATACTGGCCTTGGACCTGACCAAGCTGCTCCAATACAGTAACTCCTGTGTGAACCCTTTCATCTACGCACTCAGGATACGAAGTTTTCGAATTACAGCATGGCACATCTTGTTCTTTGACAAAATACCAAAACCGCGTTTTATTGGTTCGTTAAGAGAGGTGACCTCGTCATTCACAGGGGTATCAGAAATTCGATCCAGATCTGCTTCTACCGACGTGAGAAAACGCGGAAATTGTGAGAATGTAACAACCCGAGTGTGAGATCATTCTCGCGATATACATTTCTAGCTCGACATTTTTAAATAAGAAAAACATTTGCACTGTTTTTAGTTGTGCTAAGTTAGTACTACCAATATTGGGTCAGTACTATGCAGAGTGTTTAAATTAAACTGATTGATAAAGCCAAAGAACGTTAAAGTACGAGAGCAGTTTCATTTAAGGTCAGCTGCTAATTTTTTATTGGAGCTCGAGAAATTATTGTATTTCCAGAATAATAATATTAAAGGCATAAATTGTTAAAATGTTTTGATTATGTATAATTGCACATTTTAAAGACTTTTTGACTTTGGAAACAATTTTTTTATGTAGAATTAAAGACAATAAAGGTCGCTTACAGATAGTTTTCTGTTAGCAATTATGTATGGTGAATAATGATAGATTTTGATTATTCATATTATTACAACACGCTTCTACTTCTTTCTTCTTTTTATTTTATTTTTTGCATAACCTCTATTTATATTATTTCGTAGGTAACCAATATTACTTGTTTATCTGTTTTCTCTAAATTTATTAATAGAAAGTTACGAGAAAGTTACTCTAATTCTACATCTTATATTGGTGCCAGAAAATTGCTAAATATAAAACTAATTGCTAACTTACGAAACTTGTAAACAACTTAAGAGGTATATTGGTACCGGTAGAAATTATCTGGTATCGCAAAACATTGATAAAACTAAAGAAACTAAAGTGGAATTGAATTGAATTCTTTTTATATTACTATTCCTATAATTATTTCTTTGTCTAGAAAGCAAACAACAATCAAAAGTTAAGGACCTACACAAAACGTCATTCACTAGTTATATTACGATCCACTAAGTAAAAGGAATTTTCGGAAATCATTTATTGAAGTTCCTATCCGCTAATTGATCATTATAAATAATAAATGATTGCAAAGTTCCTGTTAGGTAATGGATCATCCGCTAATTGATCATTATAAATAATAAATGATTGCTAAGTTCGTCCTAGCTAATGGATATTTTAAAAGTCCATTAAGAAGAGCAGGTGTTCTTTCCAAAGAGTCACAAATTGTAAATGTAAGTTAAAATAAGGATATTGTTTTACTAGCGACAGCTGGTGGTTAGCAGGTGGCACTGGGATAAACATGTTTACAAAACTATTTTCTGGAAGTCCCACCCAAATACCTTATGAAACTGCAAACTTGTAACTTATAGAAACGTTTATGTGTTTTAAAAAACAACATTAAATGAGCTGGAAAATTTGATAGAAACTGTACCGTAACAATATTGTAGACCATTTACAATACTACCAAATCAAACATACATAAGTTGCAATTAGTACAAAATTTTGCGGCCAGAATAGTCTTAGGATTAAGAAAATTTGATCATATTTCTGAGGGTCGCAAATCTCTTAAGTGGTT
>JAOCPT020767348.1:0-15947 GCA_026546935.2 Palythoa grandiflora
GGTGACTATTCGCCGATAATTATGTTGCCTTCGGCGACTAATTGTTAAATAGAAATCATAAAGTGACATCATGTCATGTGTCTGCAGCTTTTGAACTTGACCTGAACTTAAGAAAAGTTAAAGCTGTTTTGAAATTAGTCAGGGCTCAGTTGTTCAAACATCGATTAACTTAATCCTGGATTAGTGAAAAATTGAACAGCAGAATTTTGAGGGCATGCTTGTGAAAGTTATTTTTTTTCTTGACAGAGTTACTATGTATTAACAAAACTTTTGTCAGGTGAAGTTTAAACTATCGGCTGTAATGCACTGAAACAAAATAGCCGATTAAATTTTAACCCAGGGTTAGAGCTAATTGGCTTTTGAACAACCGGCCCCAGATCATTAAATGTTATTGCAAACTATTTTTGAAAGCAATAAAACAGTGTCGCTTGTGTTTCTGTGGAGTTCTAGAAACATGCTAATGACATAAGAGTACTAACACTGAAAGCAGAGAGAAAACTCTTTCCCTTGTTTTCACTCAACACTTTCCTCGTGCTCTCTACATCATAGCGTGTTTCTAAAACTCATGAGAACATGTGCGACAGTGCTTTATTGCCTTACTAAAGCTTGATTTAATTTCTACGAGAAAGATTTATTGTCTTTTTGTTATTTTATCATTTATTGAAGTTTTAAAAATGCTTGAAATTAACTCATTTTCAGTCAACTGTCGGAAGGGATGGTGCAGTGATGGGGGTTACGGTGACAAGATCAAGTATGCTGCTACACACACAAACATTGACACAAGCCTGTTCATACACTGAAGGTAATTAACTAGAATGCTGTGTTAGAAATCCCTGAGCATAATTTATTTGCATATTGATGGCTAATACCTTGTATTATCCCAGATTTTGATTTTGCCAATGCACTGTTTAGTTGATAATAATAATGATAATAATAATGATAATAATAATAATAATAATAATAATAAAAATAATAATAATAATAATAATGATGATGATGATGATGATGATAATCATAATATTGTTATTATTATCAATTTTATTATTATTGATAGATTGATAGATAGGTAGATAGATAGATATCAGTTTGAACTAAAAATGGCATTGCATTAAACACCACCAAGTTAATTGATAATAACTTTGCCTGTGAGTATACACAAAAGTTTAACTTCTTGTCATTTGTATTGCATAGAAACCTGCAAAAACCTGTTTTTCTAATTTTAATTAAAAAAGAATGCAAACTATTTTTAACAGACTTTTTTTTATTACAGGCTTACTTTTAGTTTTATTATATTTTAGCTAGTAAAGTCTCAGCCAGGCGAGTAATTTCTGGTTGCTACTCACCCAATTGGCAATTAGTTTAAAAAGTTAGTTTCCAGCCATGAATACCAGTAATTAACCTTCTGCTCAAATCAGGTGAAGTAATGGTGAGTGTGTTGGACCCCAAAAGAGAGGTTGGACTGTGGCATTCTGTGCTGACAGTAAGTACTTCAGTCACTCACTATTGATTATATTTATTACCCACAATACAATTTAATGCTGACAGTAGGCTTATAACCACTTCAATTGTAAAGACGAAAACAAAAGAAGAATATATACATAGAACACATTTCGAGCAAATTGTTCGTCATCAGAGAGAGAAACTCTGATGTGTCGTTAGATGAAATCATTAGCATTGATTTTGTTGCCTTGTAATTAGAAACTTGTGCTTTCTGTAATGTTTGCGAGTATAAATGTTTTTCTTGATTTTGAAATTGTTACAACATTCGCCTTCGGTTGTCTGTATTAAGTGTATTCACAGCATTTGTGGAAATAACATGTCTCAATAAATTACATCAAATGAGTCATTATTTTCTATGTCAAAGATCTAGAAGGAGTTTTGAAAAATGCAAAAATAAGAAGTGCAATCGATGTCCTCAGAAATTTGTTTACTTTATATTAAGTTGAGTCAATTATTTACTTTGGCATTGCATAGTTTTCGCTGGTGCTTTGGGTTAGATTACGTTTTCCTTGCAGATTTCAGTCGATTTCCAGTAGCATATGTCTTTTGCTTTTCGCAGTTCAGTTTTTCCTGTCATTGCCTTTCAAACTTTCCAAATAATTTTTGAAACATGTCTAATCGATTGCGTCACCAGTCACCAGCCTCACCAGTTTCTCCTGAGTTTTCATTTTGTGTGGGATAATCTTTCCAACTATAATAATTTGGAGTTTGGAGCCATAGATCAAAGTCGAAATTTGTTTACTTCAATTGTCGCGAGGAATATTGTTCAAACGAATTATAAGCATTTTTTTTGTTGTACAAATTTATTTATTATAATATTAATTGGTTTGGAAATAGATAAGCGCATCAATGTTTATAAAATTTTGCATGCATACTGCCCTCACTCTTCGAGTTTACTTTATTCCAAGAGCTTTTTACACAAAAATATTACGTCTTTATACTCTTAGAATTATCTGACCACGAAAAAAAGGCAACCCAGTGAACGCTTTTAAAGCGTCTTGATCTTGTTAAATCAAGGTTACACTCTATCATAACTAATACTAGATTCAATCACAAGAATTTTCATCGGCATCATAAGTAGAAAAAGTAGTAGAAGCAGTCGAGTTGTTGTAATTATGTAACCTCATCGTAAAAATTACCATTATTTAACTCCACCAGAGTGTCTTGAATGGCATGCACGTGATTTGTGTTCCTCCTGCTGTTCTGAGGACTGCACCAGCAATGTGGTTACAGATGGTCACCAAACACAGAGGTACGCATACCCTGATAGTATTCAGTGGTTCATTGAACTGGAGTTATTAAGAGTTGTAGACACAGAGGTACGCGCACCCTGATAGTATTCAGTGTTTCATTGAACTGGAGTTATTAAGAGTTGTAGAGGATAGATAGTCATTTCAAATGTGGTTACAGATGGTCACCAAACACAGAGGTACGCCCACCCTGATAGTATTCAGTGGTTCATTGAACTGGAGTTATTAAGAGTTGTAGAGGATAAATAGTTATTTCAAATGTGGTTACAGATGCTCACCAAACACAGAGTTACACACACCCTGATAGTATTCAGTGGTTCATTGAACTGGAGTTATTAAGAGTTATAGACACAGAGGTACGCGCACCCTGATAGTATTCAGTGGTTCATTGAACTGGAGTTATTAAGAGTTGTAGAGGATAGATAGTTATTTCAAATGTGGTTACAGATGGTCACCTAACACAGAGGTACACACATTCTGATAGTATTCAGTGGTTCATTGAACTGGAGTTATTAAGAGTTGTAGAGGATAGATAGTTATTTCAAGATGCAAATATCTGGACGTTTTCTAGTTTGGGCTCAAATTACTCATAATCTGTATATTTGTGCTCAGATGATGTATTAACTTTCATTACCCATTTTTAAGACATTTGAATATGTTCATATATTCAATAAGCTCTGAATTGAGAAAACGTACATACTGGTATAATAGCCAAGGTTTTATGTCAGCCATTTGGTTTTGTCACTCTATTACTTCTGTGGCTGTTCCATTCGTTTCTTTACACTGTTGCTTGTTTGATCTTCTCATTATTTTGGACACCCTTTGACTGATTTCTTCTCCCTATTGTCTTTTTTCCCCTAATAATTTGTTCCTACAATTAGTTTCGACACTCTGTTTGTGTTACCATCTCACATATATGTTCACATTAGTGGTATTGTTACCCTAACAGTTTAGTTTTCCCTTTAATTTGATCATCCCATTAGTTTGGTCACCAGATGGTATGGCCACTTCACTGCTTTGTTCATTGACATGGTTTTGTCATTCTGATAGTTTTGGGGCTATCCCTGTAATTTGGTCATCTGATGGTATGGCCACTTCACTGGTTGCTTCACTGACATGGTTTTGTCACGCAGATGATTTAGTGGCCCCCCTGTAATTTGGTCATCTGATGGTATGGATACTTCACTGATTTCTTCACTGACATGGTTTTGTCACTCTGATGATTTAATGGCCTCCCTGTAATTTGGTCATCTGATGGTATGGATACTTCACTGATTTCTTCACTGACATGGTTTTGTCACTCGGATGATTTATTGGCCACCCTGTAATTTGGCCGTCTGATGGTATGGCCACTCCACTGGTTTCTTCACTGACATGGTTTTGTCGCTCGGATGATTTAGTGGCCTCCCTGTAATTTTGCCATCAGATGGTATGGCCACTTCACTGGTTTCTTCACCAACATGGTTTTGTCACTCTGATGATTTAGTGGCCTCCCTGTAATTTGGTCATCTGATGTATGGCCACTCCACTGGTTTCTTCACTGACGTGGTTTTGTCACTCGGGTTTAGTGGCCATACTCGTAGTGTGGTCAACTGATGGTATAACTATTTTACTGGCTTCTCCATTGACATGGTTTTGTCACTGATAGCTTATTCGTCATTCCCACAATATTGTTACCTGATGGTATGGACAATTCAATCGTTTGGTCGTTGACATGGTTTTGTCACTCAGATGGTTTAGTGATCATCCCAGTTGATAGGTCACCACAATTGGTGTGGCCATTTGACTGGTTTGTTTTGCCATTCTGATGGTTTGGTTATCCCAGCAATTTGGTCATGTCATTGGTGTGCTGTTTCACTGTTCTCTTAACAAGACCATGGTTTTGTCAGTCTCCTTTGCGTAACAGACTATATGGTTTGTTCATTCCATTGGATTGTTTAACTCTTCACAGGTCGGTTGGGCCAACCCACATTAATTTTTGATTGTTACAGTAGTTAAAATTAGGCTATCAATAAACAGGTTTAATATGTTGTTTGTTATTAATGTTTCATGTAGGTTAAGCATAACGTTAACCAGTCTCTTTTCTCTGCTGCAGCAACATGCGCAATTGTGAGTTCACGTGATCTTCACTGGTCACTCCATGCTAGTAAAGATGTCAAAGACATTAACCTTAGTACTATTAGAATGCTGTTATTGGCGGACAGAGCGAACCCATGTAAGTAGAAA
The DNA here is from genome assembly GCA_026546935.2 of Palythoa grandiflora. Taxonomy (NCBI): domain Eukaryota; kingdom Metazoa; phylum Cnidaria; class Anthozoa; order Zoantharia; family Sphenopidae; genus Palythoa; species Palythoa grandiflora. The sequence continues at coordinate 4,977 of JAOCPT020767348.1, forward strand.
CAGCAAATTGCTAATTTTTGTGTTTTAATGATCAGTGTGCATGATTGAAAAGGTAAAAAGGTTTTTTGAACCGATCTATATAAAATTACACGCAATAAAAACTTTCATTGTTTAGAGTCAGAAAAAAAGTGCTTTTCAAGTTGAATGCTCAGAAAAAATTCTGAGTCACTAACAGGAATCAAACCTGCAACCTTCTGACTGCATGTCAGATGCTCTGCTGTCCTGTACACAGAAGATTGTGGGTTCAATTCCCGTCAGAAACACAGAATTTTTTTGTGAGCATTCCACTTCAGAAGCACTTTCTTTAAGACTTTATATCCCAGTTGCAAACCTCCATATGAAATTGTCTTGAGTCGTGACTTCATTTTCTCAAAACACTTGCTTGAATCTACAGAAGCCTTAGAGAATTCTTTACACATGTGCTAGTTTATTGCTGCGATTGCATCCAGTTAAAATTTCTATCTCTTCATATAGTGACGAATTCGGGGTTTCCATTCTGAAAAAATGAAGTCACATGTTATTTATAACAGTGCAGCCTTGCCTTGGAAATTTATAATCAGGTAGTGGGAACATTGCAGTTTAATGGCGGATGCTCAAGTAGTAGTTTAAATGCAAAATAACTACTTTTCTTCAACATAAATCTAGAAATGGAGAGATTTTGTTTTAGGGAGCAAAGTAGCACGTGCGTAAGGAAGAAAATTTGTTAAAATTTCATCATAGTAGCAGTTAATTTTTGTTTTTGTTGTTAAAGAACATGATTTTGGAAAACGGTTACAAGTTTTGCGCTTTTATAGCTATATTTGAAATGACCTGAAGATGGTCAAGTTTTGATATTTTCAAAAACATACTTTTAGCCTATTTTTAATAATTTTTATGGAGAACTCAATTTTAAAAGCTACATTTAACTGTGAAGTTTGACTCTTCTATGTAGTGGATATTAGTTAAGATGGTTTGTATATCAACTGATGGATGTGTGAACTGTTTGGTTTAAGGGTCCCTCTCTGCTTGTGATGCTTTTTTGAATGCATTTGAGGCCAAAGGGTTGAAAGCAGAGTCTTTGTGTCCTTGTGCAAGCTCCACTGAGACATCAACCATCGCTTTGAGGAGGTGAAAGACGTTCCTTAGTCTGAAATTTAGGGTTCATATATTGTGTGACTAGTCAACTTAGAAACATCTAACTATTAGAAACACTTCTGTTTTTAGTTGTTATTTGGCATTTATACTTGTAACCTAACTACTGGCCAAGGTTTCAAATGGGCCCTATTCATTGCAGTAATAGCAGCCCACAATGAAAGTTATATGGAAATGAAATAAAGCAATCAAGCCTATATGTGCCTTTTGGCCAAGATGAGTTAAAAGGAAGCTTAATCAAACAACGACAACGACGGCAACGAGAACGACACTGAACAAAAGGTTTAATGAGCGAATCAATGGCTGTGCATGTGCGTTATAAATTTTAGTACATTTCTTTGCCGTCCTCTGCAAAACTAGAACGTGAAATGACCAAGTTCTGCGTCGTCTACGGAATGTGAATAATGATGGCTAATTTTTCGTATTTCCATTTGGAATTGAATGCCATCGTTGTATATTTAGCTTAGACACGTTTTTAGTTTTAGAATCATTGGTGAACTGAACAAATCTAGACTTTCGCCAATTTCACTTGTAAAATATAAAATCATTTATTACTAGGCATCGTTCTCGGCGTTATTGTTGTCATCTTTGCTTAAGCTCCCTAATTATGGAAGGATAAAAAGCATATTGATTTTGGAGTCCTGATAATTAGAAGTACGAACATAGATTTCTTAGTCATTTCTGCTTTGGTAATTTGTGATAATTTTCATTTCTGTGTCAAACTACCAGACCTGGAAAACCTGGTGCCACAGCCACTGGTAGAGGAGTACTGTCTCTTTTGGGATTAAGCCATGGAGTTGTACGAGTGGACAAAGAAGGCTCCCTTACGTCACTTACACTTCAGGACTGTGGTACAGTTCTACCAGGAGGTACGGATACATAATTATTGATCTTTTCAATAGCTTCTGGTTTGGAAAAGAGATTTGGAAAACAATGGCAAACATGCGTCAACTTTGGTATGCTTTCATCCAGTTGTGCTATATTTGTGCCAGTGTTTGTACATCTGCAAATACTGGAAACTTTACATTTTTCTGGTGCCTTTTGGCTCATTGCGATACTGTTTCATTTAGTTCTATTGATCTTTATAAATTTTTCAGGTCCTTGATTTTGTAAAATGTGGTCTTGAAAAGTCCAGTAATTTTCCTTTACAAAGACTGTGCGAACCCTGACTTTAAGTCATTTTCATCAGCCTTAGTATTAAATGTTTATACAATATGCCTTAGGTAAAGTTTCACTGTATTGTTGTAACAGTATTATTCTTTGATACAGCTCGCATAGCTGTTGTGAAGCTTGACGGATCACCATTCCTGTGTAAAAGTGATGAAGTGGGTGAATTATGTATATCAAGTGGGACCATGGGAAGTGCATACTGGGGACTGGCTGGTAAAACTAACCACACATTCAAGGTACTGTGTTGTGTGACACTACTGCGTTGTGTGACACTCTGTGTTGTGTGACACACTGGAGGTATTTTTGTCTTGAGCTACTTTAAAGGTCTGAAGTGACTCCACAAAGGGAATTTTCTTGTGGTTGTCAACTGTTGATTGACCTTTCAAAGTAGGAAGAGTATCACAAAAACTTGTTTAAACTGTCATTTTCAAATTTTTAATCTGATGACATTATCAATCTGAACCCCTGATTTCGAAAGAAAACCTTTTGTCATCTGAAAACATCCCAACCACTGGATCCAAAGCAACTCCAGTGTAGGTCCTTAACACTAGGGCATGAGTTCGAACGTTCAGCAGAGATCAAGTTATGTAGGAAACCTTTAGCATTGTATTGTTATCATAGTTCATTTATATCATAACAGGATAAGTGTGTTATTGTATTGAGATACTGATAACATATTATAAATAATGATGTTATGTATCACTATAATGGTATAAACTGTGATGTGTCACTGCATTGTCCTAGGTTGAGCCTCTAAGTGATGATGGTTCACCTGTTGATCCATATATGCAGCCTAGTGATTTTGTGAGAACAGGATTGTTGGGTTTCCTGGGTCCAGTAAGTGAGGTTTCTCTGCGTAGTACTTTTTTTAGAAACGTTACTCAGACAGCTAGTTACCTATTTACTTAATGTCTTGATGATGTTTATACCAATTTGCTCTTAGCCTATAACGCTTATAACGTTATAATCCTGTTTATTTAGTCAACCATAGGTGACTGTAAGGAATGCAAGGTTACCTTTTAATACTTTGATTTGTATTACGAATGTACCAAATTTTTTTCTACAAATATTTAAACGTTAATTCCGAAGTAACTGCAATTAAGGCAGTGAGTTTTATTTTGAAATGTAACATAGACACCTTTTTGATAAGGTTTTATTGTGGTTAACGTAAGTATGTGATGATAAGGAGTTACCTGGCTAAAGTGCCGTTTTACTACAGGGTGGCCTTGTGTTTGTTTGTGGAACAATTGATGGACTCATAAAGGTCAGTGGTCGACGGCACAACTGTGACGATCTCAAGGCCACTATTCTAGCAGTTGATCCAATCAAATTTGTATATAGAGGAAGGTAAGATAATAGAAACTGGTGACCTGTAATAGGAGTCTTTTGGTTATTGTTGTTAGCGAATCCGTCAGTTACAAAGGTTTCTTTGTTATCAGTTAAAAAGTTTCATTTGTAGTTGATCTGAGTTCAAAGCCTGCTTTGACCACTGGTTGGATTTGTCTGTGGTGACCACAGAGTCCAGTCCAACTTGTTTTGTAAATTGCCAATAAGTCTGTTGCATACCAATGGGGGATCTTGTTGTGTTTGTTAGTGTTGTCAAGAAATTTAACACAAGCATCTGGCTTGAGAGTAGCATGGGCAACTGCTCCCTTTTACGAGCCTAAGTGGTCAGTCGGAACCAGTGCTTATCTCTGGTTTCTGTAGTGAAGAAGCAATGTCTCCCCCTAGACAGGACACAAATCTGTCGCAGGTTACTTAGCCCACAGCAGAGGCTGGTACTCGTTTCACTGACCTCTTAAGGCTGGAAATCTGAGTCAACTGCAGCAGAAAGGTCATATAAATGTTCAACTCTCGGCACTCCCTGTGCATCGATGTCAAAAAAAGTAATAATTTTTCTTAACATTCTGTCATCTGAAATCAAATTATAGCTTAATGTGCTTAGAGTTTAATCCGTCACTGTTGTCTTCATGTGGTTTTACGATAGTGATATAGTCAGGTTACTTGTGTGGAGCCATTTGGGTGTGGGAGATGGGGTAGGGAAATGTAGTCAGGTTACTTGTGTGGATCCATTTGGGTGTGGGAGATGGGGTAGAGGCTATGTAGTCAGGTTACTTGTGTGGATCCATTTGGGTGTGGGAGAGTGGGTAGAGGCTATGACTGTAGTCAGGTTACTTGTGTGGAGCCATTTGGGTGTGGGAGATAGGGTATAGGCCATAGGGATGAAACATGAATGTTACATTTCGATCAATTGTGAAGTTTTCCTTTAACTTATTTTACGATAAAAAAAATCAATCAATATTTTTTGTTTAGTTTGTTTTATGTTTTTGGTTTCCATTCATTCCATCAGAATTGCTATATTTTCAATAAATGTGCTTAAAGATGAAAGAATTGTAGTTGTTGCAGAACAGAGACCGAACTGCTCTGAAGAAGAGGTAAGGCCTTTTTAATCTATGATATTTTTAGTTTCGCAGACAAAGAAACTAGTTCTCCAAGATTTCTCATTCAATATTATATGGGTGGTACGACTTTTTGTTTTGAAATTGTTTGTGCAGTGACCTTGTTCATTTGCATACTTTTTTTGTACATTATTGCTATCTTGAAAAAGTGTTGGAGAGTAGTAATTGACGTGTTGGTGTTCTATCCTTTGTCAGTGAGTGGAGAGACCATTACAGGGAACGAAAAAGGACTGCAAAATGTTGGACTGGCATTAACATTTCCAAATAAATGTTTCCTGACATTATTAATTTTTGAGTTGCAAAAAATTGAAAACATACTAGAAATAACTAGACGAACAAAGAATTATTTACTTGGGCTTCCACTGACAATAGTAATGACTGCGTTTTTAAAAGGTGATACCCAGTTCCACAGTACCATGCACCATTTATTTTAATTAAATCATTTGTGCTTCTATAACACGATGTTCTTGAAGAAAGTCTCGAAACACTGCCATCATGTGCGGTCAGTTCATTTCACAGATAAATCTGACAAACATTAATTTTTGCCAGAACGGATACGACTTTAAACTGAAGAATTCATGCAGATACCAAACAATCGCAGATTACTCCCTTTTGAGGACAGATGATGAACAGTCTGCATTTTAAGACCCGGCCTTTCCATGGGAAGCCTGAGTAATTATAAATGAGTACTGATTCCAAAATTGGCCACAAATCTCTGCTGTCAGTTTCCTGTTCTCTTGGTAGTGCAAATATGTAAGGGCTGCATTTTGGCAGTTTTCAGCCTGTTATTTTGTACCTATAATTAAACTCTATTCACGTATATTCGTAGACGAAGGCATTTGATTGTGCACAATGGACTGCAATTATGTGTGAACTGTTCTACAATCTTGTTCAGTTATGTGCGGTCATGATCATACATTATTGCAGAAATAAAATCATTTTCTATTCCAGCCATCAAGTTCAGTTATATGTGAACAGAAGAACAAAAGTTCTTCATAAATCGTGTTCATGTTGGATGACAACATTGAGTGGTACATTTTTATCACCCCTGAAACAAAAGCTGCTGACCCAGTTTTAACTGATAGGTGCTATAGACAGTGATTGTAAGTGATAACTTGGTCCGTGTTGATGGCTTGAGCGATTTCTGCAATTGTGAAACCATAAGCGATGGCCTGTGATAATATGTGAATCATGCTTTACTGTAGTTATAGATTTGGCTTGAAGCAGCTTAACCTCTCATATTGCTTTTCTTCTTCAGGCATTCCAATGGATGAGTCACGTTTTACCAGCTGTTGATAGTATTCACAGTGTAAGATGATTTAATTGTTTTGACATGTACACCCCCTGGAGCAATTGATAATACCGTAATCTGATGCACAAACGATGTCAGTATGTAGTTAGAACAAAAAAGTACCTTCTTCAGAAGATGAAGTCAAAATCCACTTGTTTTATATCCAGATATTTGGCAAGAGTACAGTCAACTTTCGTTAAAACGGACACCTTTGGAAACGTCATTTGTTGTCCACAATAGCGAGTGTTTGCAATAATGTGAAAATGACCCTATTACAAGGTAGCTCATGATGAACTAGCCAATCAGAATCTACGTTATATACTCTTACTAGGTTTCTACCAAAATATAAGAGTGTTAAGAGGACAAACACTTGCTACTTAGTATTGATACAGACGTTCTGCTCATACTGCAGGTTGGAATCTACTGTTTATGTCTCGTCACTCCAGGAGGGTTGCCAAAGGTAAGATACATGTGTATTTCTTGAACATTTAACACTTAGGTTTAAACAAAGTATTCAATAGGGTAAAAGGTGTTGAAAAATATTTGATAACTTTTAGTCATCTACTGATGAAGAGCCGAGTAGGTTTTGAAACGTTTAGAGAAGTTATCAAATATTTTTGAAATCAGCGTGAAACACCTTTTACTTTATTTTATCATGCCTGATTACGATTTTAAAGTATTTTAAAGTATTCTCAAATTTTGAACATTCATACCTCTTGTTTTCTGGGTTTGAAAAATGCATCAGACATTACATTTTCCGTGTTTGTTTATTTCTTAATGTGTTTTGTAGCTTGACTGCTCAAAAATGTATTTTTGTATCAACTGTTTCAACAGACAGCAGGTGGCACTGTGCATGTGAATGAAACTCGACAGAAGTTTCTCGATGGTGCTCTACATCCAGCTAACATTCTAATGTGTCCTCACACATGTGTAACAAACCTACCACAACCCAGACAGAGACAACCAGGTAAGATTGAGATCAAATGCCCAGCTACCTTCTCTAATCCCGTACCTCCCTGCATAGCAAGCTTTGACGTTCTTACTTTCAAAATTTTAATAGTTCTTATTGTCCATGCAGTGGTCGAGCCTTTAGAATATATGTCAGTTCTCGAAACTCATTTTTGGGCTTGTAGATATGAAAAGTACTAACCCATAACTGGGCTCGTGGCCAGTAGATCCAGATAAGTAGACTACTACTAGTTTCGAGCCCTTTTTGTGAATTGTTATGAATCCCAAACTTGGTAAAATCACTATAGACACTTTACTGAACTTGTTTTCCTCGAACAGGTTTTATAAGTTTACACTGGTTACTGACCGCTGGGGCTAACCTGCAATGGATTAGTGTCCGTCCAGGGGTTTCAGAGTCTCAACCACTTAACAGTATATTACAGAAGCGGGAGATGAGCACCAGCCTTAATGAGCTACCAGCTTATAAAATAATTTCGCCTTCTTTAAAAAGTTATACCATAAATTTTAATTTAAGTGTAGTAACATGTTGTTTTTTATACTTTTATAGTAATACTATTAAAAACAACACCAATATATAAATGCGTTATTGAACAGGCATGAGGTCAATATCTGGATATTGGCCCCTTTTTTTGCGTTATTATGGACTGAGACGAAGTTGAGGTCCATGAAAATGCAAAAAAAGAATGAGACCAATATCCACCCATCTTGACTGAACAAGCTTGTTCAATAAAGGATTTATTATATGCCCAAAGAATTTCACTTTACTACTGTTTTATGTAAGACAAAAACGCTTCCAAGTCTTCTTATCACTTTGCGTTTTAATTTTTGTACTTGTCGGTTTTGGTTGACGAATAAATTTACGAAACTTGTCTATGTTTTCTTTGTTTTGACTGACCTCTTCCCCATTTTACGACTCCATTGCCCAAAACTGAATGACTAATTCCGTTCAAAGCAATTTTTTTTTGTGAGAATAAAACGTTTTGAAACGGACAATCCCGAGCGGGTAAGATGTGCCTATCTGCCCACTTGTGTAACCAATCAGAGCACAGAATTTGCTTCATCTTGCCCGCTCAGCGAGTGTGCTTAATAACATAATAATATGATTATCATGCTAAACCCTTTTACAAGCACAAGTGGCTGAGTGGAGCCAGTGCTTTTCGCCGGTTTCTGTGGTGTTAAGTGGATTAGAAACATTGAGTCCCCCTGGACGGGACACTAATCCATCACAGGTTAGCCCCCAGCAGAAGCTGTTACTCATTTAAACGACCTCGGGAGGGTTATTTTATGGAAAGCTGACTCAACTTTGGGGAAAAGGTCACACAAATGTCCATTACTCGGCTAAGCCAGGGTTTTGAACCCGGGACCTTGTGGTTAGAAGGCAGAGAACCTACCACTACAACAACCACACTGCCATATGATTATAATATTTTGTTATAAATGTACCTTTGAAACGTTTATTTATTGCTCCAAAGATCCCAGTGCTGCCGCGGCCATGGTGGGCAGCCTGGTAATGGGCACTAGAATTGGAGGAGCAGCTGGGCGAGAAATCGCTGAAATAGAAGATGACAGTGACATGGCAAGAAAGGTAAGAAAATGACTGTCTTGCGGATGAAGAAAAACGCACATTGTGGCATTTGCCAGTTGGTTATGTGTTGCTGTTATAAGAGTGCCTTGCTTTTGTAAAATCTTAATCCGAATTATCATATCAGCATTGTATGGATTCCAGAACAAATGGAATGCAAAATCCAAAACCAGATTTTACAAAACTTTGTACATTTGTTTGCTAGTCAAGACAAAAATCCGATTTTGGATTGGCAAAATAAATGCAAAATGGCAGAAAAATCTCAATCGAGATGCTGATTTAATTCAAACAATCCAAGATCGAGGTGAATTGTTTGAATTACAATCCAAGATTGGATTTTTGGTGAAAGTGACAAATGGAACGCAAAATCTAGATTTAGATTGTAGAATCCAGATTTAAATTTTACAAAAGGAACGCATTCGAAGAGTGCTTGCAACTATGTTAGTTTTTAGATGCTAATGATTTAATTTGACTTAAATGTTTTGTTGTATTTTTCCCTTAAGGCTCTTTGAAGGATTTACTGTAGGTTTACTTTAATTTCAAGTCATTTGACGAGGTAATTTATGATTTTTCTGTGTATACCACAGGAAGTAACCCAAGTTGTTTGAAACCCATTCCTGTATACATAGAAAGAACGTAGTTTCTTCCAGGTTAAGTGAAATTTGTTCTGTGCCATTTTATAGTACCAGTTCCTGTCAGAAATACTCAAATGGAGGGCACAATCCATGCAGGACCACGTGTTATTCACCCTACTTGCATCCAAGGTTAGTTACTGAATAATATCTCATTTCGTGGGTCATTCACAACAAACAGAATTCCCTTTCAGTCCAACTGCTTGGTGATCTAGAATTACACCCGTTTGCATTTAAACGTGCGATCTGGCAAATTATTTTCAATGTTGCGACTGGATTTTAGTGGACATACAGAACAACTTTATAAGAACGAGGCTCAAATTTGCCCAAATTTAAGAACAATTTAAGAACAAACTCAGGCTGAGGCTTGATAACAAGGAAGTTTTTGTGGTGAAAAATTGACTAAAACTCAGCGATACAGCGTAAAACATAAAAAAATTTACTGTAAATTTTGCTCAACAAACAGTGAAGGCAGTTTGTCTCTAAATTCAGCTATACAATACGTCTGTGGTGCAAGGCGTTTCACTTTCCAATACCTTGTTTTATTTTGTTTTTCTTCAATGAAAATCGCTCACAGAAATAAGAACAAATTGAGGCTGAAATCGCCAAAAAATTAAGAATAATGAGCCTCGGCAAAATTTACTGGTTCTTTTAAAAAATCGTTTAGTAATAACATATTGATAAAAGTCTGCGTAAACTCCGTCAAAATGTACGTGATCTGTATACGTCTAGTGATAATCGTGTGATTACTGATACTGAGCTCAGTAACTGAGACACTTCTGTATGCAATGACAGTTTGATTTATAAATATCATTTTATTCAGGCACAGTGATTTAATCAACAACACTAAAAACTTAAAAGATAAAAATTTGTTGTCACAGACTTAAAATATTAAAACTGGGACGTTTCGGTAAAAATACTGTGACCTTCTTCACTTTCAGCAAAAAGTTAAAAAAGTGCGCTTGGATGTAAATAAGAAGCTTTAAGTTAAAAAAAAGCAAAAATCCCTAAATTATTGGCAAAGAATCCCTTCCTGTTATTAAAGTGTGCTCAGCCTGTAGGCGTAGCGCTAAAAATAAACCGAATGTATAAAAAGGCGACATGACCGTACACTACACGCGCTTTTTTTTATAAGAACAACTTTATAAGAACAACGAGGCTCAAATTTGCCAAAATTTAAAAACAATTAAATAACAAGCTCAGGCTGAGGCTTGATAACTAGGAAAGTTTTTATGGTAGAAAATTGACTAAAACTTAGATCAGTAGAGCATAAACATAAAAACATTCACTGTAAAGACTGCTCAACTGAAAAACAATGAAGGTAGTTCGCCTGTAAATTTAGTCGTAAAATATATGTTTGACGCAAGGCGTTTCATTTTCCAATACCTTGTTTTATTTTGTTTTTTCTTCAATAAAAACTGCTCAAAGAAATAAGAAAAAATGTAAGAACAAATTGCAGCTGAAATCGCCAAAAAATTAAGAACAATGAGCCTCGGCAAAATTTACTGGTTTTTATAAAAAAAAGAGTGTATACATTAAAACACTTTACTTGACTAAAGAGAAACCCATGTTGGATTTCATTTGTGTGCAGGTAATTCATTCGTGCGCTGCTATTGTAATCCGCAAATGAAATCACACTTATTCTTGTATAAGACTGAGTGGTTGGTCAGCGGTGCTCCAATACGGCGGCCATGAATTTTTGTGGTCCGCTAATTGTAGCACTTTCTATGCTTTTAT
>JAOCPT020767900.1:0-15944 GCA_026546935.2 Palythoa grandiflora
CCAGAAACAAAATCCAAAATGCAGGACATTTTTAATAAATTATCGATTTTTGAGATTTTGTCTAAAATTGAAATATATAATAGGAATAGGAAAGAAAATACAATTTCTAACGACACCCCCCCCCCCCTCCCTTTTCCTTGAGGCTTCTAGGGTTAAACAACCAAATGAGTCACGATTGCTTTTACAAAATTAGGATCAGTCGGAGTCGATGAGGTTTGGCCATGAAATCAAAACAGTTGGCAAATTAAAATAAACAGCTTTATGTGACATAATTCGCTTGACTGCTACTCGATAACCATTTTGTTTTAAAGCCACCAACGTTGAAAATGTCATGATGACAATGTTCAAAACAAATTCGAGTTGTAGACATGCATAATTTAACGATCGGGAGTGATTCACTTTTAATTTCTGTATATTTTTTTTATAATTGTGGCTAGCTTGGTTTGATTAGTTCCCAACAGATGTCTAAACTTGTGAGAATCAAATAAAGGAAACAGTTTTTTTAAACTTGCAATATTTGACGCGAAAACCCGTTGGGCGGTACAGTATGCAAATGACCGCAATTAGTATTAGAAACAAACGTATATCGTACTACAATTTGCGATTTGGTAGCTTAAAAACTTAACTTTGACGGTTTTCAATTTTATTTTTATAAATTTCTAAGGCCTTTGGTATCGGCGGTCGAAGCTCAATTTTCACAGCTCCGGCGGGTTTTTGTAAAGATCCGACTGTAGCGACCTTTTGGTTATACACAGATTATTCCCCAATCTTTCATTTCAAGAGTCCGAGAGTATTCAAGTTGTACTAGACAGTAATTTTTTTTATACTGAATTCTAATTGGAAGTAAAGGAAAGGAGGAAGAATACACATTTATATTATGATTTTGTCAAAGTGCACAGAGAATTGGCTGATTATATATCAGAAAATCAGGTAATGAAGTGAGTCAAAAATGAAAACGCAGCGGATATATATTTTAATCCTCGCTTTACCGTTTAAGAACTTCAGATTAAGCGACATAATCATTGTTATTATTATTATTGTTATTGTTATTTATTAATATTATTATTATTATTATTATTATTATTATTATTATTATTATTATTATTATTATTATTATTATTACTTTTTAGGTTTCCGATTTTGCAGCTCTAGATAAGCGGTAGATTGTAATTGTAGCACGGATACTTTAAAAAAGTGAGAATGTGTAAATAATGTAAAACTTTTTATGAATGATGTAAAGTGATATAATTATTTATTAATCAACTCTTTTATTATTTCTCCGATAATTCTTTTTGGGGCTGTTTCAGCGTACATTGCTGTTAAAAACATCTAAAAGCCAGATCTTAACCTATTTTCGTTTGTTTCAGCCCGAAGCGTTATTGAATTTTATTGAAAGAAATTGCTGATCTACCGCAATCAAAAACATTTTTCGTTTAGCCAACCGTGGCAAATCCCGAGTCGTACAGATGAACAATAGCTTTCGAATACAATAACTTTGTGAATTTGTCCTCAGGACAGAAACTCCGAATTCAGCAACAGATGGATGCTGCATCGAGATAAATTTCTGTTTCATATCTCAGAGCTTTCCGCATTCTATTTGACCATTTTTTGGCGGTTAACCGTTGAAGAAAAAAAAATTCACTATATATCCGACGCTTGACAGAGCGACTAAAGAAAATAATCAGACACAGGCTGGAGCTCGTATCAGGCCATGAAACAAAAGGTAGGCTGCATTTTATTTCTTTCTGGATGTGTTCGAGCGATGCCCTCTCATTATCTGTCTACGTACTCTGTTATTCATACCATATAACGTATAAGTTTTATATGCCGAATTGATTCTTGCCGCACCAGAATTTGCGGTTTCAGAAACTGATATATGTTTCGGTTTCAATGTTTCTGTTTTGCTGTTTGTAGTTCGTTTTTCAAATTAAACCTCCAAAGACTCATGAAAAATTAGTTTTTTACCGAAAAAATGATATTTAAGGAGGTCAATTGAAAAACGAAAGCTATTTTCAGTAACTGATGATGTTGCAAGGTGCACGCATGAAGTCATGCAGGAAACATGGCGACTTGAGTAAAAACTGAACAATCGTAAAAAAATAGTATGTCTTTCATTCTCTGTTTTTATTTGGTTACTTTATTTTCAATACAGTTTTAGCAAAATATCCATCTCGCAAACTTTCTTGTTCAACTTATTCATAAATATAATTGTGTGAAAATAGTTTGGCCATTATAAAAAACAGCTTGCGTGAATCCGAGTCTTAACGTCTGTCCTTTTAATTACCATATCGAAATATTCTTTGGGGCTATTAGGCTTTTGTCATGAGAATATTATATTTAGTTGGAGAGTATAAACTTCAACGTATCCATTTTCACTCACTTTTTTGTATGAATCTGTAAATTTTAGTTGAGGTCATTATTTTTAATGTTTTTCTACACCATAAATGTCGCGACAGTGTGGTGGGCATTGCTTTAAAGTTTAAACGCACCCTTGTTATTACGTACATGAAATAAATGTTACATTTGTTGAATAGTTAGTTTGTCCGTTTTACATGATAAATAGTTTTCAACGGCATTATTATGGCACATTTGACACTGCTGTCAAATGCCGAAAAGATTTTTGAGATCTTTACGCTCTGCTCGCTTAGAAGTTTCTATCAAAAACTTCCAATGTATTTGATCTATTTGCATCAGATAAGACAGTGTTTTGATATAATTTGCTCTGTGTGAACGAAAAAAATAATTTAAAGCTGAAGGCGAGCCTCGATTATTAAATAATCTTACGTTTGGTCTTAATTATTCGGCAAATTTGAACGAAACTTCGTTGTTCTTATAAAAAAGCTTGCATTTTTATTATGTTTTTTTCGGTTGCCGTTTTTGTTCGATCTTCAGTCACAACTAAGAAAAAATCATTTCTTCACGACTTAAATGTACAGGCTTTTTACATAAGTACGTAATTTATCATACACGTGTCATACTGGATTATTTTTGGAAAGGCAATATATCTTAAAATTTTGCATTTTAATAAATGGTTGTATAGTCAATTAGAGATTGCAGCTACCTACTCACGAAAGCTAATTAAAGATTGTATATGAAGCTACCTATTCACTTTCAACAAAAATTCATGTTATAATAAGCCACGGAAAATGATTTTTGAATCCAGCTTGCAGTAATGCAGTAAAATAATTTTCGGATCCCCGCCGACGTGGATCGAGGTTTTTCGTAAAACCTCAGCTATCAATGAAACGTTCTTCGTAACGTTATGTAAAATATAAAGGTATTATTGTGTTAATTCCTCTGTCAATTCATCGTATTATAAATGTATGGCTTTAATAATCGTCGAGCACATGCAATCGCAATAATTATAGTACACACAGCTGAAGTAATTGCTCAGTGAACGATTTTATTCTACAAGGATATTATTTCGAACAAAACTCTTTCGCAGGAACTGAATAAATTTCATTCGCAGCACTTTCTATCAAGTATTTATTTAAGGGGGGATTCTGGTTAAAATTTTGGAGGATAGTGAAAGAGTTGAGAAGGAGATTTGAAAAGGAAAATGTTTTCGCACATGCACCAAACCGTCCGGCTCCTGACCATGCACAAGTGCAGCTTTGGTTTGGGGACGGTTTGGCGATTTTTTATCAAATATTAACTTCAAAATTAATTTTGTAACTTCTATTAAAATTCCCAAAAGTCAAACTTCTCTTTAAACTACCAATCATCCCCCTTAAACTTAACACCTAAATCTAATCCGAAAAATCTGAAAATATTCAAGATGTTTCCTTTGCATTCAGTCTGTGAATTTAATTGAGGATTTTAAAAAGTTCAAAGTAGGCACGGTGATATCATCAAAAGTAACGCTAAAAGCCGTCAAAAAGCGGTGGCGTTTAACCAGAATGTCTCCTTGATGTCATAATTAAGCATTATTTTTAACAACTAGGACAAACAAACATTAAGATTTCAACTGAGGTTTACTAAAAGCCACTTAATTTCCGTTGAAAGATTCTGAAAGATGATTAAAAGAGTATCTTGTGATTCAATATCAATAGACAAAAGGACAGAAAATTCTACAAAATCGTTGATCTTTGATATTTCGGACTTATGCCATATTCATTGTCAGAAGGTAACTAACCCATTGTGTTTATATTTTAGATATACATGTTATATGAACGTTTACTAGAAGTAAATTAATTTGAAATTTCTGCCGATATTCTAACAGTAACATTTCTCTCGCGAAACAGAATGAGACAAAATTAATTTATCGATTGAATCGACTTTCACGCCAAGATCTGAGCCGTTTATCGATTAAACATTAGCCTCTGGCTACAAAGAATGAGCAACCAATTCCTTCGCAAACGGACGTTAGATATTATTTATTATTCATTTATTTATATTATATTATTATTATTATTATTATTATTATCATTATTAATATTGTAATGGAACGCCCATTACACGCCCCTATTATTCGCTACTTGTGGCTAAATTCACAAAGATAAAAAAGTTATAGAACTGAATCGGTAAGACTGTAAGAAAATGCAAAAATTAAGATTTATTAAATATAAACCACTGGATATTGAGTTTTAATTAATTTGATCGGTTTCCCTACTCACTGTACATATTAGTTCATATACTGTACACGAATGTGACTGCACCACATATTGAAACTAAAACTAGTCACGAAACCCTTTACATGGGAGAACTATTAACTTAAGTGATTACCAGTCCACATGCCTAGTAAAAAAAATAACAATTTCTATCCCTGTTTAGGCAGCTAATTATATTTGCATGGCTTTAGAGTTTTGTCCGTTTCTTGTATTTATTTTAGCTCCAGCAGAATGTCACAATTTTTCCGTTTGTCCTTGCTTGAATTTGATCTCTGGCCAAGAGTTCCCTAAAATTCAGAAAAAGTTTCAACCATCAAGTTTAGGATATAATTCTTCAAGCAAGCGGCTTTAACTCTCCGCTTTCACCCCATGAATGGCTTACAAGCTCCAGACTAATTTCAGTCTTTTTTTAATGTTTCCTTGTTTTCACTTGAGTAAACTCGTCTAAATTCCTGCCGTTGCAAGATGCAAACCTCCCTATCATTGTAAAGTAACTTATGTAAAGATTTTTACACGTTTTACATAGTAAAATTTCAAGAATCTGAGCAGACGCATAACTGAATCAAAGCAACTCATCAAGTGCCTGTATACAAAAGTGGCAGTTGTCATGGTAATACAAGAAGGTCGCTGATTGGCTGCATGAAAAGTTATATTTACACACGTCAAAATTATCGTATTTCCACGATATTTGTCAGTGGCACAAAATTCTATAAGACACTTTTGTTTATATAATAAATAAATAAATAAATAAATAAATAAATAAATATATATATATTTATTTATTATAAATAAATAAATAAATATATTAATAAATAAATGTATTTTATCGTTAAATGTACAAATAACCGATATTTACTTTGTAGTTTATGCAAATAAAGTATTGTTGGCACAAAACTCGTAATTTTTTGCTTAAACTGAAGGATTTGATGCAACCATTTGTTTTTTTAAGAAACATTGACACTTTTGAAAATTTTATTACTTAAGTGTAGCTAATTTGTGGCACTCTGCAACTGAAGGTATTTAAAATGTGATAAAATTTTATAATTTTACTGAAACGTCAAGCACACAGTCTTACTTCTAGCTTTAGTTTGTAGTAAACAATTCAGTTTGCCGTAAGTTTGGTTCAAGATTTAGCTCACTGTCATGGTAAGTAAAATGTTAATGCTTTTCAGTCTAACCCGAGGAACGAAATTGTTGTTATCGTGTCCAAGTGCGGAAAAGCTGTAGGCGAAGAGCTGTAGGTGAAAAGCTGTTTTTTTAAAAGAAGTTCTTGTTTTAGTGAATTTTAGAGATGTTTGAAATGTTTAGGGGGGTTGATATTAAAGGGACGGATGCAAAACCGTCTGCTAACCAAATGTACATCTTCCATCTGTTTGGAGCAACAGTTTAGCGTTTCTATTCAAATTGTTTCTTCTCCAAATTCTCCTTCACATTTTATAATCAAGTGCTGAAGTGAAGCAATTGCTTAAGTTAGCGCCCCCTTAACGTAGAAACAGGAAACAAAGCAACGAAGTTTCGGACTATAGTTCTTCCTCAAGGTAAAGTATCAACCGTAGACCTAAACGTCGATTTATTTCCCATTTCAGTCATCACCATTTTGTCACATGTATTTCTTCCAGATTGATGTTTTCTCTCTCGAAATTTTGTAATAAGTATTTAAATTAACACATTGCTGAATTTTTTCCAACTTAAAAACATTAATCAATAATCTTAAATAAAATAAAGCTGTACTAAGCCAGAGAAAGGCTGTTATAATAAATCGTTAGAACTGGTTTCTGATATAGTTCTTGATTTCATGTGGCACAATTTAGATTCTAGGGTGTAACTTTTTTTCTTTCCCCAAAACGCGTTGGTGTTTGATTTCTATCCCCAGTGTTGGTGTTAATGTTTTTTGACCTGTATTAATGGCTCTTAATTTTGTGTGTCAACAATTTCATTCACTACAAAGAAAAAAGTAAAACTGACACAGATGTGGCACGGGACTTCTCTTGTTTTTAATTTATTGGTTTTATTGAATTGCATGCAGTAAGATTTGACATAAATACAATTTATACATCTAGATAGCATAGTAGTATGTCAAAAACTTTTTGAGAAAAGAAATATTGAAAGGCAGAGAATGCCGTTTTATTTTCCAAATTAAAATGTTGGGTATATTTCCAGTTTTCCACTCTTTGTTGGTGGCCTGTATGTTAAATAGAAGATTACATTTGTTTTCAAATTCCTTATCTGAGAGGAATTCTTTCTCGACAGAGGCTTAGTTTTTTATTTGGTTTAAGAATCTAGTAAACTCTGGTATTTTACCATATTTGTAGGCGTACAAAATATAATTTTAGCTGTCAGTTTATTAAAGCTTAGAACGTGCGCTGTGGATTATTGCAGTTAAGACCTATGGCGTCTAGCTTGTCTCTGCTGCTATATCCAATACACGGGTTTTTTTTTAAAGAAGACTGATGAGGCTCAAACTTACCAAAATTTAAGAACAATTTAAGAACAAGCTTGGGCTGAGGCTTGATAACTAAAGAGGTTTTTGTGGTAGAAAATTGACTAAAACTTAGCAATACAGCATAAAACATATAAAGAGCCACTGTAAAGACTGCTCAACAAACAATGAAGGTAGTTCGCCTCTAAATTCGGCCGTACAATTCTAATACATGTGTGGCCCAATGGTATTTTATTTTCCAATACCTTGATTTATTTTGTTTTTTCTACATTAAAAACTGCTCACAGAAATAAAAACAAATTAAGAACAAATTGAGGCTGATATTGCCAAAAAATTAAGAACCATGAGTCTTGGCAATATTTACTGGTTCTTATAAAAATAAGCGTGCATGTATTTTGCGTTGTTTTCCAGGACCAAAAAAAAAATCGTATCTTTAATCTTGATTTCGTATGCCGAAAATCGTTAGTTGGAATTATTCTATGAAGGTTAAACTGATTTGCCGTGGGACTTAATTCCTATAAGTTCCGTCAGGGGCATAGGGCGTTCACCACAATACCTTCTTTGGTCTCGAATTCTAGCCGCTTCACTTCTTCTTATATAAACTTGATGTTTTTGGAATTGCGATTGTAGGTTTGTTTGCCATGTCATCTTGAGTCTTCGCTAGCTTGCATTGAGGTACATCATTGCGTTAGAACACCTGTAATAACCCATATAGTATGAAGTTACTCGAGCCAGACAAAAGCAATTTCACCTGAATTAAAATGCCCCAACTTTTGAACCAGTGGTTGAAGCCCTATAAAGTCATCATTCACTTTCTTTGTCCTAAAAAGTATAGATTCTGAAAAAGATTATTATTTCAACAAATTCTGAAGTTTTCCATTTTTAATAAATTTTGTGACTTGACTTTTAAGAACTCAGCAAAAAATAGATTCGGCCAAGCTTTTGGTCTAATGCAGATATTACACTATCGAACATCGTACTAAAATACAGTACAAACAATTCAAACTTCAGGATAAAAATTAACTTAAAAGTAAATACTGAGTGGCAAACGCCTTCAGGTGATATAAAAGGTTTTGCGATCGAACATTTTATACAAGTCTGTTAATTTCACCATTCGTAAAATATTGCAGTTTTTGTGAAATACTAAGATTAGATATAGAAAGGTGCTGGCTTCCTCAAATAACTTTTCAAAAAGCTAAATTAGGCAAGAAGCCAGAACAATCGAGTTGTTTCTATGTACAAAGCTATAAGTCGCCACTTGAAGTGAAAGGAAAAGAAGAAAACGAAAATAAATACAATATTGAGTGAAACTTAAAAAATCAAATAAAAAAAGATAAAATGAAGATATAATTCTTAGACAGACATAAATCTATATCATGTAATTGTTGAAATAGAAGTAAAGTTCCTAGTTAATCTAGATTATGAACTCTATATGATACTCGGAGATTAACTGGCTTGTTGTTAATCTGCTTTTGAATGTCCCAAAGAATCGCAGTTTGAAGTCAGGTGAAAGTGAATTGCATATTTTCTCCCAGAAAATTGTATTTCATATAATATATTCCTTTTAAATTGTTTCAGTTTGTAATGCGCGCATCATCAACAAAGAATAACAAATTAAAATGGCGTTTTAAACATTTTTATTATTTATCAAAAAGAAAATTAGGCCAAAAAACAACTTATATTTCGAGAACTGAAATCGTTCTGCCAAAAGGTCTAGACCACACAAAATTTAATAAAATGATTTTAATAGCAAATTTCTGCAAATATGTCCATCAGCGTTAAACATCGCCATTCTCAATTAATATTTGTTTCTCTCTATTAGCACTTGTGTTTCCGTTGAGCTGACGGGATGTTTTTTATTGTAGAAAAACTGCATGATTCATATCATGTTTAGATAGATATATGACTATATCTATATTTACAATAAAACCTATTATTCCGCCATTATGGTTTTTCAACTCTAAACGGTTTTTATGAAGCCTATTCTTATACTGAAAACGTACAAAAAGTTTTGCTTTCTTACCAGAACGTTCTGCAGACATCAGCTCCCGGAGCAATTTTAAAAGCATAAAATATCGTACGTCAAAAGCGATGTTTTTTTTTTCAAAACTTTTTATTGCTACACAAAAAAAATTCCTGTAAACAGGAAACTTTCATTACTAAAAGCTTCCAGCGCTTCACCAAGCTAAATTGCCTCTCAGTTTATTTTTGAGGTTTCTAGCTAAGCTTTCCGGGCCTGGCCAGGAGTGTCTTCAGGCTAGGGTTTCCTGTTGAAAACTCTGAAGCAAAACTCTAGAGTTTTTGTTTGCTATAGTACATGATAGGAAGCGCCTTTTTATTAACTGGCATTAATCCATGATTTATATTGAGGACTGGTGATTTGAAAGTTTTAAGTTTTCCGTTTGTAGCCTATATTTTTGTCTGATGTTTTGGTTCCCAAGAAAGAATCGCTAGAAAATCATTTGATTTTAGTGAATTTGATATCCAAAAACCGCAATTTCCACAATTATTGGACAGATACAGGCAGGCCAAACGGAATATCATAAAGTTCATATGAGACGACGGAGAAGCCAAGGTTGTGGGGTGGAGGAGGGGTCAAGATAGTGTAAGGGTTTCTGATACCGCTCATGATTACGTTTGGTGCAATGCTTTGACAAAAACAAATATTAATTCTCACAATATTTTCAACACTTTTTCATTACTGCATCAGATGCGTTCTTTCGGAAATAGTATCATTTAGGACTTTTTGATAAGAAGTCTATCATGGATACAATGGAGTATTTTTTAATTTAAATTTGCTCCAACGAACAATGCAAAAGGAAATTTTGGAAATCTGAATATTCTATGAGTTTGTCTCAGTGCACAACCCCACCCCGCCCCCTCCCTCATATTTTAAAACACTCAACTGACTCTTAGTGGATGATCCATTACATGAGACCGGGATGAATTCAGTCCTCAAACCTCAAACCGGTCTGCAAATTTTTTGTCGTCCCGTTCCAAAATTGAACTGGTTTCGATTTTCGTTTCGGTCCTAATACCGAAACGAGCCGTCCCCATCTGAGTTGAGGTTTCATACAGGTGCCACTGGTCTTATGTAATGAGATAAAAGGGTTTGTATTGGGACAGAACTGAAATTGTCCCGGGCTGAATTCATTCTGGTCTCATGTAATGAGATAAAAAGTAGTTATGCAACGCTTTCGAGTTGGATACCGGGGAATATGCCACGCGTCACTTGTATTTTCCGTATACGTATACACACGAGCCTTTAGGCGAGTGTGTATACGAAGAAAATTATAAAAGTGACAAGTGGCATTTTCCACGTAGCCCACGAGAAAGCGTTACATAACTAATTTATCCCATGCCTACATCTTCTAATTTTGTGCGAAAATTGCCGGAGATTTGTGAAAGTATATGCAATTTCTGGAAACATTTGGAAATCTAAGGAAATCTTCGGAAACGGTTGAAAATTGTTTCTAAGGAATTTTTACGATTTCTAAAAATTTTCGGAAAATCTTCGGAGATATTCGAAAGTGTTCGGAAATCTTCGGAAATTTTTCGAAAATCTTCAAAAACAGTTAGAAAACGTTTCTAAAGTATTTTTAGGACTTTGCGAAATTTTCGCAAAATTTTCTGAAATCTTTGGAAGTGTTCGGAAGTCTCCGGAAACCTTCGGAAATGTTTTAAAACCGTTTTTAAAGCATTTTTGCGATTTTCAAAAATTTTCGAAAAATTTTCGGAAATGGTCGGAAATGATCGGAAATAATCGGAGTTATTCTGAAACTTTCGTAAGAGTTGATAATTTTAATTAGTAAATTACTAATTAGACTTGAGTCCGTGTTATAGAACATAGTTGTATTGCGCAAGTAATGACGGAAGGTTAAGTGAATTCTATCGCATCCGTTGCATACCGCAGGATATGCAACGGCAATACTGGCCTCTGATTGGCTGTATTTTTCCAGGCATGGAATAAAGGGTTTGTATTGGGACAGATATGAAATTGTCCCGGGCTCAATTTATCCCGGTCTTATGTACTCACCCTCTAAATTTTATTTTGTCTTTGCTTTGTTAATGTTAAAATCTAATCGCTAGTTGTATTTGAGAACAAGATACTTAACCAACTTGTTCCTGACAATTCAGTTGTATAAATGACTGCCAGCTTCTACTTGGGACCTACCTGTCATGGATTAGTTTATCATCCATTCGGAGTCAAATGCCCTTTCCACACTAATGCGTTTTTGAAAATCTCCGTCTTTAGGTTCATAAAAACGCATTAAAAGTTTTTGGTCCTTCCTATCCTTTTTAAGTGTTTTCGTCCGTCAACACTAGACCGCAAAAACAGATATGACAATATCCTTTTTCAGTATAGATTGTAATCATAGGTTGAAACTTTTTGACCTTTTTCATCACCAAGCTTTTCTCCACCGTGTTTTCTCTACGCTGCACATGCTCAAAATAATTAGTATGGCGAGCGTTTAATTAAACGCTCATACTAAGACGTTGCGCCTCCGCTTTCAAAAACCGTCACTATTGTAAGCGTTTACGAAAACCTCGAAAGGCGACATACACCTCCGTTTTCTATCGTATGACTGTGAACGGAAGGCAAAAACGGAAAAAAGGACGAGTTTTGATACAAAAACGGAAGGACCAAGTGAGAGCAAGCGATTTATTTTAACTCAGCTCAGTTTACATTTATATTTTGCATATAAACACAGTAAAACTAAGGAATAAAAAAAAGAAACATTATTGTAAATTTAAAAAAAAAATAGAATAAATAACTAGTTGGGATCATCCAAATATCGAAGATTAATCTAGTGGACGGCCCCTGCAATAAAATACACTTACAGACAGACAGATTTTTAGTATATATGTTTTTGCAGAAGGCAGATAATTATTATTAGAATAACAATTGAGAATACGAGCCTAAGATTCTTGTCCGATTAACATTACAACAACAACAACGACAGCAACAACAACAATCTAAACATATAAGAGTAATTTTAATCTATACACTTGAGAAAGGCTGGCACTGCTGCCGAAAATTTGAGGAAAAATAGTTTTTAATACAGATCAGTTTTTATATTATACTTTTAAAATGTCTTCCACTGATCGCCCAAGTTATATATTGAACAACAATTTTTATTGCCCCTTTTGTTATTTACAATGAATTTAGAAAGAAACAGATAGAACTTTTAGATTACAGGAGTTGAGGGGACTGGCTTCCTATAGTAACAAAAGCTAATAAATAACAGGAACCCTATGGCACAATGTGCAAGAGTCGGACAAGAATGCAACAAAATTACACGCACGCACAGATACAAAAATAGACAAACTGAGCATGATATTAACATCAATTAGAATTATCACCTAGTTTCAAGCATTCAGTTAACAATTACAGCGATATTTAGAAAAAGGATCTCGAAAAAGTAAATATAGCTAAATAGGATAACATTACAGCTCAAAATGGCAATTCTAGTAAATATCCCGGTATTGATAATTCAATTTTTTTCTAAAATTTTGCTTAATAAGGAATTTAAGAAATAAGCTTAGGACAGCTACGCCGACGATGACGCGAAAGAACAATAATAAACATAATAACTGCACGTTGGAATGCATCGAGCTTAGCACCTGCACGTTGTTGTCGCCAGGAACGTAGAAAGACCTTTTTGGAGTTCTTTGAACGACAAGGACTAACAAAAATGTTCTCGGTTTTTGTTTACCTTCAATGAGTAACATTTATTATCATATGACCTTGCAATTTCCTGCATTCTGATTGGTTCACGCGCGATTAGTCAAAATGTGTATTCGATCAGCCTACGGGACGTATACACACGTATTCGGACCTGTTTTCCGGATGTTGATTTTCAGAAAATTTTCAAAACTCGCAAAATTGCTTAAAAAACGATTTTAAAGTACTTCAGAAATTTCCTGAAAATTTTTAGAAAATCTTCCAATATCCAAAAATGCAAAACGAACAGTTTTTAAACTTTTACGAAGCTTTCCGATGATTTCAGAAAACTGTCGAATAGTTCCGATGATTTCCGTAGACGTAGGCGTGGGATAAATTACCGGAAGTAAAAAAAAAATCAAAGAATAAACGAGTTATTAACCTCGCTTGCTCAGTCTGTATTTAAAAATTCAGACCTCGGTCTTTTTTGTACGAGCCTCGCTCTGATATTTTTCCATAAAGACCTCGCGCTCAATTAATAATCTCTTACTCTTTTTCTGTTCACAAAGCTGATATTGATTGACTGGTCTTATCTTGTTTTGCTTGTAGGTAACCAGGTTCTCCGAAGAACAATGTTTGCTAGTAATTGCACTCTTCCTCCTGTTTGCGGTCTTTACACATGGCAACCAAGGTAGGTGAGCTTTAAAAAAAATTACAGATATAACTACATATAAGGTAAGCTAAATCCTTTTACGAGCCAAAGCGGCCCATGGAATTGGTGCTTATCTCCGGTTTCTGTAGTGTTAAGCAGATGAGAATCACTGACTCCCCATCGCAGGTTAGCCGCCAGCAGAAGCTGGTACTCATTTTACCGACCTTGGGAGGATGGAAAGCTGAGTCAACTTTGGCGGAAAAGAAAGTCACAGAAAAGGTTCAACACTCGGCTCGGTTTGAACCCGGGACCTTGTGTTTAAAAGGCAGAGATCTTACCACTGCGCCAACCACGCCGTCGTTATGGTTTATTCACGTTTCGGCTGGTAACTATTTAGAAGATATTATATGGTCGCACGGAGATACCAAGTTTTTCATCTCGTCAGTGTCGAAAAATATTGCAGCACTCAAAGAGAAATTTTGTATTTCCAAGGGGCAACGTAATATTCTATTTATTATATAAACACCAATTAATTTGTCAAAGGTGCAGCATTAAAAAGCGCGGATTTTATCTGTAGCCATAATAACAGTGATATTTTCATGTGTAATCAAATTGTCGTACGAAAATTCACTTGGTATTTCATCGGAGGTTTTTATAAGAACATTTTATTGTACCTTATCATGTTTCAAAGTTTCATTCACAACTTTCTCATTTTAAGCAAGTGGAATTTAAAAGATTTCAAGTGAATCTCCTGCTTTGTAGGCAGACGTAATCTATATTTAGACGTCACCTTCCGTGTTCAGAGTAGTAAGGGGTGAAGAGAATTATCCTTAAAGCAAATGATTTGCCTTATAGACAGATCTAATCTATATTTAGACGTCACCTTCTGTGTTCAGAGTAGTAAGGGGTGAGGAGAATTTTCTTAGTGTGAATAATTTGCCTTATTGAAAAACTTAATCTATATTTAGACGTCACCTTCTGTGGTCAGAGTAGTAAGGGGTTAGGAAAATTATCCTTAGTGTGAATAATTTGCCTTATAGACAGATCTAATCTATATTTAGACGTCACCTTCTGTGGTCAGAATAGTAAGGGGTGAGGAGAATTGTCCTTAAAGTGAATGATTTTGAGTTATAGGCAGACCTATCTATATTTAGACGCCACCTTCTATGGTCAGAGTGTTAAGGGGTGAGGAGAATTATCCTTAAAGCAAATGATTTGCCTTATAGACACATCAAATCTATATTTAGACGTCACCTTCTGTGCTCAGAGTAGTAAGGGGTGAGGAGAATTGTCCTTAAAGTGAATGATTTGAGTTATAGGCAGACCTAATCTATATTTAGACGTCACCTTCTGTGTTCAGAGTAGTAAAGGGTGAGAAGAAGTGTCCTTAAAGTGAATGATTTGCCTTATAGACAGACCTAATCTATATTTAGACCCCACCTTCTGTGGTCAGAGCAGTAAGGGGTGAGGAAATGGTTCGAAGCTTTTCGCAGATTTCCGGATAGTTCCGAGGATTTCCGAAGATTTTCCTTAAATGTAGGTATGGGATCGGATAAATTATGCAATGTTTTCTCTTGTTAAATGTTTATAGAATAAACAGAATAATACATAGATGCCTGAAGATATGGAATTTATTTTATTTTGTTCAAATTGAACATCTCACTCGTTCGCTGCGCTCACTCATGTGATACCAATTTGAACACTCAAAAATAAATTCCATACCTCCGCGCGCCTATGTATATAAGTATACCTTTTTGTGTGAACTTAGGTTGCGCGGGTCCTTCATCCCTTGGCGGCAAATCAGGGATCATAACAAGTCCGAACTACCCACAAGAATATAATGGAAATTCAGTCTGTAAATGGACAATCAGTGTGCCAGCAAACCGGATTGTTAAACTGACCTTTTTCGATTTCCAATTGGAAGGGAGTGAAAATTGCAATTATGATTCTGTTGAGGTCCGAGATGGGCCTCTGTACTATGGGCCTCTGCTTGGAAAATATTGTGGGAACCAAAGCTCGCTCCACGTGTTCTCAACAGGTCGCAACATGTTTGTCAGATTCCAGTCGGACAGCACAGTTAACAAGAGAGGTTTCTATGCGAAGTATTTTGCAGTTGTTACGAAAGGTTTGTTTGTGATGTTCGATTAATTAACAAATAGATTCCATGTTTGCATGCGTCTGTTCCGTTACAGATAACAAATGACGCCAAACTGTGGTAAAAACAAAAGTGGCAGACGAGGCGATAGCCGAGTGTGTCACTGATGTTCTTACCACAGTTTGACGTCCTCTGTTATCCATAACTAAACAGACGCACAAAAACATGGAATCTATTTGTTTTATATAATAAAAAATTAAAAACTTTGTAATGGTGTCGTCAAGCGTGCGTTTGTCCTCTAATAGATCATAGGCGAGAACCAATCAAAATGGCAGAATAAATATAGATTTCTTCATGGAAAGTGGTGACGTACGACATTTACGCACGAGTTTGTTTTCACAAAATGAACGAGCGAGGCTTTGCGAGCGAGTGAGTTTTGTGAAAACAAACGAGTGCGTAAATATCGTACAAAAGCACTTTCC
>JAOCPT020768551.1:0-24993 GCA_026546935.2 Palythoa grandiflora
CCAACGACTTTGCAACTGCAGATGTTGCAAAGTCGTTGTTCTCTTGGTATATTAACATATCGATATATATTGGATATACCATATTGGCATATAACATATTTTTTGTTATACAAAAAACAAAACGATTTCAAACATTTTGTTCATCATCAGAGTTGATGATGAACTATATATTCGAAAACGTACATTGCATCTTATTTATATTCATTTTATCACATGTATTAATAACATTGTACATAAGGTGTGTCTTAATGGAACTGAGTTAAAGATTTTGTTTCTAATTTATACTCTGGTTTTCATGTAGAACTTAAGTATCCTTGATAGGTTATTTTCCTGGCTAGAACAAAGGAGACACAGTTTTGCTTTACTATTGTTTTGACCGCAACTCATTCTTTTCTTTAAGGAGTTTCTTTAGCAGATGTTGAATCCTTTTTGGACAAAAGAGCGCTCAAAGTCAAAAGGCGACCTGGAAATGCTAAACCCCCCAAAGGAGCAGCTCCAGAGAATAACGGCCAATTCCTTGTTAATGGACATTCAATCAAGGAGCCTGGCTCTGAAAAAGAGCATCACACCGAATCATCCTCAAGTGCTCGGGGCTCAAATCTTAGATGTTTTTCCTTTCAAGGGCTTGATTCCACAGAGCTGAAATCACTATGTCGCCGTCCAGCAGTTCTGGACTCGCCAAAGATCCTCTCCTTAGTAAAGCCTATCATTGAAGATGTCCAGGCCAAGGGCGACAAGGCAGTCATTGAATTGACTGAGAAGTTTGACAAAGCAAAATTAAGCAGCCCCATTGTGAATGTAGCGAGCATTGAGGATCCTGTCATCGAAAAGGAAGTGAAGCAAGCCATCGACGTGGCATATGAAAACATTTATAAGTTCCACGAGGCCCAGCTGAACCGTGAACCACTCGTTGTTGAAACCTGTCCTGGAGTCACATGCTCTCGTCACGTGCGTCCCATTGAAAAGGTTGCCAACATAAGTAGTAACAAATTAATAATCAATTGTTTGGGGGAGGGGTAGGTTTTAACAGATAACGATTGATGTTTATGTTGGTGACTACAGCTACTGAGTTACCATAAGGCAGCCTTCTTATACATTCTGCTTGGAGACGCAGGAAAGAATCAGAAGATTAAAACTCGAATTTGAACTGTAGAAGTTTGCCAAATAAAACAGTGAGGAAATTTTTATTTTAAACTGAAAATGCAACACAGCAAGCTTATAACATTTATGTGACAAAACAACATATCGACGTACCAGCCGTATTTTCATCCCACTGTATTTTCTATCAGTTCAAAGATAAATACAAAGGTACAAATGACCAATGAGGTGTGTCACCTTGGGTAAGTCTCCCTATGGGCTGGCGCCTCATATTTAAAAAATGTTTTACATCTCGCGGCACGAATTATAAACTTAAACTATCACTTTCCAAACCTCTAACAGAATATTTTGGGCAAAGCTATACCTACAATGGTGCCAAAATTTTGAACGATCTGTCACTTCATATAACGTTAGATACGACCCTCGGACAATTTAAACAGAAGCTGAATGGGCTGTCAATTAATTGGCTTCTCACATCTGGCAGTCATAAAAAACAGTGTGACTTACTACATGTAGCTTTTATTATTATTGTAATTTAACAACTAATAAATTTGCCCTGTTTAAGTAATGTATGATGATGACAAAAGCTTATAACTGTGACTGTGCACCCAGTGTGAATGGAATTCATTACCAGACCATTCAGCTACGATAACCATACTTTTTTAAATTTCCAGGTTGGTTTGTATGTCCCAGGAGGCACAGCGGTTCTGCCTTCCACTGCTTTAATGTTAGGAATTCCAGCTCAAGTGGCAGGATGTAAGGAGATAGTCCTTGCAACTCCCCCAAGGGCTGATGGGAGCATTAGCGCGGAAATGTTGTATGTTGCAAAGAAAGTTGGTGCATCAAAGATTTTATTGGCAGGTAGAAACATACGATTAGTAAACTAGCTAATTAGCTTTTGCCAAATAAAATGTGGGGCTACTATTTTTTTGTATGTGGATTCTTAATATTTTGTCGTGAACGTCGTAAAATTTATGACACAGAATTTACGTACTTTTTATTTCTTGATATATTTTTTGTGTACAGTAACCTTAGTTGTGTGTATCAAGGTTCAAATTGATCACTGAACATTTCACTCCCCGGGGGGAGGGGGAGGGGGAGGGTGCTAGTACACTCAGACATTCTGGTCGTGCATGCTAATGGTAAATTGCAGCCGTTGTCATCATAGTTGCATCAGAGTAGCATTAGCATAAGTGTGCAGGGGTTTCAGAAGAAGGCATTGCGCATCATAAGTGACATGTACTAGTTTCCCATTCAATGTCTGTTTTCACGACAGCTTGCTCATTTTTCAAGTAACTTAAGATCTTCATTTTGCTGTGTCCCAACATCGCACCGTATGTTTTCGCAACACTTGCAGTGGCTTGATAATGTATCAAACTTTTACAGGTCAAAAAAATTAGGATAGTCACTTCGCTTTCCTGCCGTTTTACTACATATGAGATCAAATAGTACCGAAGGTGATTTCAGCTTTTTATTGTACTTAAGATAATTTATAAATCATTCGTGTAAAAGGTTGAGGACGAATCATGGTTCATTCATTCCTAACTCCTGTCTTTCAGTTTCAAACTCCAACTATCTAAATATGTTTAAAATTGCTGATGTGCATAACTTGTATATTAACTTTAGTTGTTTGAGCCACATCCCTCAAGCGTTAGACATTTATGGTTGGTTTAAATTATTCCCTTTGGGAAATTTGTTGCAGACATACTAATATGTTTATTTCAATGTTACATATTAATGTATTTTGTTTTTAGTGTCGCACACTCATTTAGTTTGTAGTTTTAAGATTGTGTTTTGTGCGCGAGCTTGTTGCTTTTTGTTGTGTCGCGTGTGCCGCGAGTTATTGGTGTCTAACGGTTTTATCTATTTGTTTTCCTTACTTAACTAACGTTGTTCAGTTACTGTGCTCACTTAGTGGGTGGCTCCACCTGAATTGTTCTTCAATTGGTACAGGATTTAATGGAGCCAAAACCAATTGTAGAATTGCACACAGTTTAGGTATCCTGCTGATGAACAGTAACTGTTTTGCCCTGATTTATTTTCAGCAGCATATATAGTGTATGTCTGTTCAGATAGCAATTATTAAGAAATCTTCTTGTTCCTCAAACTACAAGACATTCAAGGACTTCTGTCGAACAAAAAATTTCTTAAAATGTTCCTACACATATCAACCTTAAATTAATCCTCTGAGTAATTTATTTCACAAAAATTATGACTTGTATAATTAAGTTTTTACTCATGACAGAATGTTTATCCAGTTTTAATTCTACAATTGCACACACAAACCTCAGCCATGCTGTTTTGGATTGGGGTTCCCGTCAGAAGCAGCCTGTTTCGGCACTGAAAGCCCAGCAGAATCTTCCACCGCACACTAAGGTCAAGAATTGAAGTTAATTCCAAGATTTGATAAATCTAAGCCAAATTATACATATTGCAAAATGTGAGCAAGTTCAGAATATGAAGTGGTATACAAAGTACTTGTCATATAATAAAAGTTGGTGCCAGAAGTCATACCATGTTGATGATGATGTTAATATTTCGGCTGTCATCCATTGGCCATCCTCAGATTATGTTAGCTCAATACAATCAAATGAAAATTTTATCTAATTCAATAATGTCAAGGGAATCGACTGTCCTTGCTCCTACAATGTTGTCTTTGGTTCTTTGATATACAATGCTTCACACAGCTTTCTTTTCTTGTAGTTATTAAGACTATAATTTAGAACTGAAAATTGCTACATGGAAACAATTGCATACAAATGGAAAACATTTGATTGTATTGAGCTAACATAATCTGAAGATGGCTGTTGGATGACAGCCGAAATATTAACATTAACACCACCATGGAATGGTTTCTCGTACCAACTTTTATTATACAACTGTATGCCTGAATTAATATAATCGTCATACTGATGAAGTACTTCTGCAACTGGCACACTGTAATGTTGAGGAATTAAATGCCCTGCTCCATATGGACTAAGCGTCAGTTTCTATTGTTTGTTCCAACCATCAAGGTCTAATGACAGCTGACAGTGTTTAGGAATAAAATAACACTATGAAAATTGAAAAATACAAATTATACAGAAACAAGTATTCATCATTTTAATAATGCTAAACAACCTGTGAAAGTTGTGGGCAAGCCATGCACTGAAACGGGAAGAAAACGTCACTGCTTGTATAAAAACAATACCTAGAGCTACTTTTGATAGCTTGGGCTTCGTCCAGTACAACATATTGCCATCTGATTCGCTGAAAATACCGCACATCTTGGACAACCTGTGGTTCGATATAATTAAACACACATTATTGAACAGCATATAGATACAAACGTACAATGTGGAACTAACCATTATTCTGTATTCTAGGCCAAAAATAGCAATAAAAGTTACAAATCACAATGCAAATATATTTCTAAATCTGAAATAAATTTTGTCACTCAAGAGCAACTTACAAAAGTTTTCTAAAAATACATTTGGTTAAACATGCAAGGTACAATTCATAAAGTTTCCTTAATTTACCCGCTACTAGGGCAAATAACAAGTTTAGATTGATTTATAACTAGTCTTGAAATACATCAAAAATATTTAAGTTCAAGATTAACTCTAAATTACGTTCAATTTACACACAGATCAATGAACACAATGCCTAAGCAACGCCAAAAGATAAAAATGAATTAAAAATACTGCATAACAAAATTAAAACTTAGTTTTTAGCAGACAAACATATTGTGAACACCTTTGTTACTCCTTTAATCACATTTAAGACTTACCAACTGATAACTTGTGATCAGTACGTGAAATGGAGCATTATCCCTGTCATTGATGTGACTTTGTTTCTATAGATAATATAAACATGATTAATATAAACAATTTAAGTTTCTGTTCTCCTGACAAAAGTCAAATAGAATTTTCAACTACCATACAAAAACAAAGATTGAAAATATAGTAAAAAATTCAAATACCTGATTCCAGTATTTCCTTAAAGACTTTCTATCAGCCTGATTTCCCCAGTATGGAAGGATCTGAAAGAAACAGGAAACAGATATTGTTTTATTTCAAGTAAACAATTAATACACTAAAAATAAAGTAAAAATAAACCACTTCATTTATTAGAGGTCAGGATATACTACAATTATCCACAAATTTTTGCACATGCTGAATAGCTTACAATTCATGTCTTGAAAAGACCCTGAATGGGGAGCTTTTGAAATTGACAACTTGGTGCCAGGCGAATAAGTTGTCAATAAATGATTCAAAGTCAAAATTTATGGTTTTCAAGCCGAGGCAGAAAAGGCGAAACCTTGATATTAAACTATAGAAATAAGTAATTGCGCCATTGAGCGAGTAAGGGATACTATATTCCTGGGTGTGATCCTTGATGAAAATCTTACATGGAAACATCATAATTATTGCTAATGTTGCAAGAAACTTTTCTAAATCAATTGGAGTAATTAATATAAAAATCAAGCTTTTGCCTTCCTGTTACTTCTTTACGTACTCTTAACTTATAATTCACGTCTCGTCAATCTTTAAGTAACATTTTTGTAATATTTTGAATGTCTGTATGTATACGTTTTTTCTGGCAAATAAATAAACTGAAACTTAAAACTTACCAAATAAAAATGTTTTAAGTGGAAATCCATTATGATATTCAGTAGTGTCAGTCTTCAGTGAACAAAAATGCTGCACCAGAGTAATTTCAATTATACATGTATCATAATTATTTCTATACACCTAGCATTGAGATTTTAACTCATGGCCTGCAAAAACACCAAAAAGAATTTCCCCTGGAAGTCAATGAAAAAAATGTCAAAGTTTACAGATGTTGTAAAAACAAAGCAAAATTTTGTTGTCGATTCTGTTATATACCATATTTTGCACGTAAATTATGAGAACTTCAAACTTCAATTTTCATGTTTGGTGTTGATACAAAATAAGGATCTCTTTTAATAGTGAAGTGAAGTTTGTAAACGACTGCATTAAATTTCAACTTATAAACATGGCTACATAATAATTTAGCTAATAAAAGTCCTACTGGTAACTCAGTAAGTACTCATTTCTTTTAAATGATATAAAGAACAGCGAAAGACAACTTCAAGATCGACACTTTAAATATCAAATTATTTACAGTGTAACACAGTAAACTAGTCACCTAGAAAAGTCCCTGAATTTTAATGACTTTTTACAAAATTCCCTGACATTCAATGACCCCGGAAAACGTTTTCAAATTCCCTGACTTTCCTGGTTTTTCACGGACCGAGGGGAACCTGTTAATATTGAGATTTTAACTCATGGCCTGCACAAACATCAAAAAGAATTTCCCCTGGAAGTTAATGAAAAAATGTCAAAGTTTACAGATCTTGTAAAAACAAAGCAAAATTTTGTTTTCTATTTCATTATACCATATTTTGCATGTAAATTATGAGAACTTCAAACTTCATTTTTCATGTTTCATATCATTACAAGTGACCTCTTTTAATAGTGTAGTGAACACAGGTACAAAGAAATGTGGGGTATGATGTAAATAATCTTAGTACAAGATTTTTGTCCACTTTTTACTCAAACAACTTATGGATTCTTTCTTAACTTTTTAGATTACTATTAGTAACTAACTTGAAGTAATGTTGATAAACAAATTATCATCACCATAGGAATTTGTAAAAGCTGACGCTTCGAGCATTAGCCCTTCATCAGAGCATCTGAAAAAGCTGAGAGAATGAAGGGTTTATACAGGTAGTTAATAGATACAGAAATGCAAAGAGATGAAAGGCCTTTGGTCAAAACTAATAATAATCAGATGCACGAAAAACGCTCATTAATACCATTTCGAGCCAAGGTACCGAGTTTGAAAATACGTTTTTGTTCCTTTCTTTTGCGCGACTCATTATAGCCATTGTGAAGAGTAACTAGTTCTGTTACCTTGAAAAGTGGGACGAATCTGGACACTTCCTGCTGCCAGTTATGAAGTGTTGACGCTGGTGCAACAATAAGAAATGGACCCCATTTGTTCTTTGCCTGATGCATTTAAAAAAGCAGAAATGGAAGACACTGTCACTAGTAGTTGAATTACCTAAACATTAAACTTTACAATATATACTATTATTTCTAACTTTTGATCAGTGGCCATGCAGTTCAGTAGAATGTATATTTAAAACATGCTCTTCTATAGAATTCAGGGCTGCATTCCAAGATGAATTTCGTTTTCCTGAAAACCAGAGTTGTTTATAAAACATTTTACATTGTACAGAGTACAAATCTTACCAGCAAAACACGAAAACGTCTTTAGAATTTACAGTGGATTTCACAATACTTTGGCCACGCCGATTTCGAGTTACGTAACTTGAGAAACTGGTAACTTCATTCAAAAGTTGATAACTACTTGTCAAAATAGCCAATTGAACTGCGAACTTGGAATTGACATTGGTAATTTCGTTCTGAACTGGGCAATGAAGTTCGCAACAAAGTTAAAACAGTCTTTTTTAGATTAATACTGTTGGACAAAGAAGGATCCCTTTGTGATCTTGGTCAGATGGGGTGCTGAGGTATGTAAATACTTAATTTATAATAAAATACAGCTGTGTAAAAAAACTGAAGAATTAGCTTACCTCGGCGAGAAGTGAAAGGAAGGCAATACTCTGAACTGTTTTTCCCAAACCCATCTCATCAGCTAATATGCCATTAATACCCTGGAAGAACCAATTGCTTTTAACAAAATTTCTAGTAACAGTTCTAAATCTTACTGGATATCATATATAAGGAAGCACATCCAGCCTAATATTATATAGGGCAACCGTGCTTGTTCTTGCTAAAAATGTTTAACTAACACATTACAAATTAATTAGTATGGTACATGGTTCAAAATGGAAGTTAGCAGTTTTTTTCTTCTTCTTCTTTATGTCCAAACTCCTGACTGGAGTATCGGGCCTTTTATCAAATCTCTCCATCTCCTTCTGTCCTTGGCTGCTTGTTCCGCTCCCTCCATGTCTCAAACCTCATCTTACATCTCTCCCTTTCTACTGTTCTCCTCCATGTCTCCCTGAGTCGACCTCTTTTCCTTTTTCCCTCTGGTGCCCATGTGATAACTGTTCTCGATAAAAAATCTCGTTCCATTCAGCAGTTTTACTTATATACAAAAGATAAAATTATAGCATGATATAACTGGATTATCTCACCTGTTCATAAAGATTGAACAACCAATTCATGCCCTATAAGGTGGAAACATTAGTTATATTTATCTGTTAAATTGTTTTTGTAATGTACACTTATGACAGCTCTGTAATTTTGAAACTTAATGTTTTAAGAGAATCTTTGCCACTGGGTTACAGAACATTTTAACTGCAACAAAATGAAGGAATTGCAGAAAACCAACAAATTAGTACATCCTGTGGCAAAAAATTGAATTAACAGGAGAAAAGCTGTTATTACTACTCAGATGGAATGGAGAAGTAACTACACACTCAACAGCCAAAAGCTTATATTTTATAAAATTTTATCCAGAGATTGTTTTTATAAGTTTTTACAAATACACTCGACTAGTTTAGATAGATGTAGTGGCTCAAAATCACACGTTGTTAGGGCACATTCATGTGTATACTCAAGAGAAAGAGATTCCACAAAACAAAATAAAATTGAAACAGCTATATTTTGGATTTATTCCATGTCCATAATAGTGTTATCAATACAAATGAGTTCTGCTTTACTATTTACATTACAAAATTATTCATAACCAAGTGTGATGAACATAACATTATTTAGATAGTACAAGTTCTAAGTACTGATGCTTTGAGACCAAAATTGACTGTGGCTAACTTTTAAAAGCTTGATGTAACACACTTAGAAAAAAGAAAGGTATTAAATTGAATAAATATTAAAGTACGACCAATGGCAACTGTTTGAAGAAAACACTGTTATTATTCATTCTTCCAACAACTGGTTGAACCTAGCTCAAAGCCAGATTCAGAGAAAGTTTCATGAAATATTATTGAAGTTAAACAATCATTTAAGCAAACTATTCTTTCCCCAAGTATACCAAAATGTGTGCTTTTTACACTCCCCTTTCTTTTTTTTTCGCAATTATCATATTACACTGTTTTCTTTATTTTTGTGCTGATTTAAACACGTTTAATTCAAAAAGAGTTTTGGCTGTCCAGCTTGTATAGCCCCATATGGCTGTTCCAGTTAGTCAACACCTTGCCATAATTATGTTAATTTCCTATACTTGTAAATGTATTGAGTTAGCTAAGGTGAAATAAATTATTGTTATTGTTGCTCTCATCTTACTAATATGAGAAACATGTTTGAAGGTTACCATCATAGTAACCCAATTCATTTACTGCCAGGTCCAATCCAGTTTATCTGCATGTTTTATCAGAATCTATATTGTATAACTCAAGTAAGCTTTGGGTACATGTAACCAAATCTTTTAACACTGTCTCAATATAATGTGTAGCACAAACCTTTAACTGGTATGACTTTAGGGTACCACGAAATATTGATGGTTGTGGGTGGTCTTTTATGTCCAGCATGGGGTTTGCAAGACTGAATGAGTTATCAACTGCCATGAAAAGATTTCATGTTAATCATTCACTGTACAGTAACTGAATATGTTCAAAGCAATGCTGATGCTATTATCATTATCTTTGCAATGTTTCTAAAGAGAATTCATATAATAATTTATATAATACTTATGAATACAAAACTGGAATTTGAAACAGAGCTCAAAATAATGGTCAATCAATAGACAATGTCTGGCCAGAATGGTGACTTGACCGGAAAAAGCATTCCGCTACCGGTCATGTTGACCAGTCATGCATATTGCACTTTTTTAAAATTCTAATGTCTTGAATAAACTGTTTTTGGGATCATTAAATGAATAACTTTGTCATTAAATCTGTATTACTTATAATTACAACGTCGTGTAATTAGAAAAACACAAATGCAATAGCTGACCTGAACATCTGTTGCAAATGGAAACATGCCTGTCAGCCTGGCTTATTTTACATAAACATACAAAAGGGTATTAGTGAAATTCAATCATTATTTAAGTAGCTATTAGTGAGATTCAATCACTGTTAGTTAAGTAGATTTTGTTGACAAAAATCACTTTATAAACAGTCCAGAGTGCATTTGCAACAACATTTTTAATGTATAATTGATATTTTTGGGTTTACGTTGAAATAGCCTTATAATTTCTTTTACATAATGCTGACCAGCTAAAAACGAGATAGGTATGAGTTAAAATCAGTTTGCCTGGTCAACATGGCTGGCTTCTTATGAAAATTAGTTTGAACCCTGTAAAGCAAATCTTCAATTCATGAATTCCTTTTTTTGTGCCATTCAGGCCTAAAAATTTTAAATTTGTTAAAAACTTGTAAAAAATTTGTTATAAAACGTTTTCGGAGATACTCTAATTCCTGAGTATGCATACAAGCTTTTAACAATCTTAAACTTTTCAGGCCTGAATGGCACAAAAAAAAGGAATTCATGATATTGTAAACAGCCTACAAAGATATTTTAACCCTTGTACAGGAGGTACAAGAATATTCAACAAATCTTCAATTATAAAAAAATAAATGCAAAATAACAGATGGTTTCAGAAGGGCTTGCCCATGAAACAATCCAACAATAGAGACTTATGGGTGATAAACCTGTGCTTGCACTTTACTTTTCGTCTTTCTTGGGAATCTGAGACTGTTTGTTAGCTGTGCTATAAAGCAGCCGAGGCCCTATAAGGCCAAAACAGCTGTCCACAGCTGCTAACACACAACAGTCGTACTGACAGGTATCTTATTAAAACTAGCTGAAATAAATTACGTGGGTTAAAATAGCTATCACACTGACTTATTGTAGCAACTTACATGATTCCTGTGACAGAACTTTCTTTTTTCCACTTTCTTGTTGATAACTTGAATCAAACTCTCTAGTCTAAAACAGAAAAATAGCAATAATAAATTTTGATAAATGGTCTTCAAAACACAGTTAAAATAATTATGCTAAAATGATTATGCCATGCAATATGAATGAAGATATCAATTTAATTTTACTTTATCATTAGCTCACAACAGGTTACCAAACTATACTCAGGATTGATGCATTTATTCAAATAATTTATTTCTAATCAACATTCAAGCAAAAATGAGTTTCTCTAAGTGCTTACCCGATTGTCTTGATCTTCAAAAGCTTTGTGAGCATTGGATAAGGCTTTGTTTTTCATAGCTTCACTGTCTGTGAGACAAAAAGAAACATAATGGTTACTTGCTTGATGTCTTCGGAGTTTATCCACAAAATAAATTTCCACTTTGATGCTTTTTTTAATTCTAATTTTTCACTTTAATGATTTTTTTTTAATTTTAATTTTTCACTTTGACGATTTTTTTCAATTTTATTTTTTTACTGTTTGATACCGTCTGTATCATTGTTAATGCTTCAAAATGTGAGTTTTATATTATATATTATATTTTATCTGACATTATTTTTATTGGTTTCAAGGTATATATGTTAACTGATCACTTACTTTAATTTCTCCATCACCGCAAAACCCAGAATTTATGCCTTATGCTCACTGTATTTACTTGAATAAGTACTGTGGCACTTACTTAATTTTTGGACTTTTTGATGTTGTACTTATTCAGCGGCAGTGCTTATTTCAAAACCAAACTTTTATTTACATCTTAATGGCAAACAGACATAATTTTATCAAAGTTTACTTAGTATAGGGCCTGAGGTTGTATTCAGGGGGGACTTAAATTTAAAATTTTACATTTGTATGATTTACAGACAAAACGTAACAATACATTTGATGCAGACAAACGCCTTGGGATGGAAGCCTTAATCCTTTCAGCCCCAGGCAATTTATCAACATCTAACGACGGTCTCCTTACATAACTCAAACAAAATAATATATAACTGGTAATGAGAAATAAGTATTTGATCAAGTGGAATAAACTGTGAAAGCTGAAAAACCCAATTCTAATTATAGTATCAGATCCAACGACAAGTTTCTGCTCTCGTCCCCGAAATGTAAAACTCTTTCCACCCTTGGTGACAGAGCTTTTGTGGCTGCTGCACCACGATTATGGAACAGCCTGCCTCAGTCAATAAGAAACACAAGTTTGTGAATTTTCAAAATTTAAAAAAGATTTCAAAACGTTTCTTTTTAGAACAGCTTATTCTTAATGACTTTAGATATAAACATTTGTAGTTGTTTTAATATAGTTTTAATCTCATCTTAAGCTTAAGTCCATGGATAGGTTACACAAGATTTTCAGTTTGATAGAATTATTTAGGAACTTTATAATGTAATATTATAAGGCGCAATTGAAAACCTTGTTGAATTTGCGTGATAGAAATGAATTATTATTATTATTATTATTATTATTATTATTACTGGGAGAATTTACCAACACGTCAATTGTTGTGTTTGAGGCTTAAAGGGTTAATTATCAACTCAACAGCTTTCTTGTTTGCTCATCAGATGCCAGATAAAAACAACAAAAATCTACAGTTTGTATTACAAATTTGGTTCTGAAATTTATGCACAAAAAAGCAAAATTGTCAAACAATAAAAAAAAGTAGCACATTAAATTGCTTTCAATCAGTCTTTAATTACAAATTTAAACTTTCCTAAATTTGAGAAACAAAAGAATCATGATTACATGTCATTGTTATAATTAGTATACTTATATTGTTTTCCTGTTACTTCATACCATAACTGTCAGAATTCTCCATGTCAATGAGGACTCCGCCTTGAACTGATTTAATGTTTTGCTTTGTTGATGGCTCATCCAGCTTCTTGAGTATTTCATGAGCTGTCTCATCCTGACCAGAACTCGATAAACCTGGTGATTTTGACGTTCAACTTTTTATATCTGTATTATTTGCTAAATATTTTTAGACTAACAGAAGGCCTCAATTGGTCAACATTGTGACACATTAAAGATTACTCATAGGTGTCAAATAAATATCACAAAATGATTATTAATTCTCTTGAGCAGTTTTTTCTCACCCCTACCATGAACGTTATATGGACCCCATATTTGTCCAAGCATATAAAACACATTGAAATGTAAAATAAACATAAATGTTGGTTGGTCAACTTCTAACACCAATCACAGCAAGTGGCTCAGTTATTAAGGTTTTACATTTATTATTGGGAGACTTTATTACAGGACAGCATCATGAAGTTTACAATACCATTTAATGAGAAATGCCCCCTGTCCACTGCAACCAAGGACAGACCACAACACTGGGCTACTCTTATTGACAAGTGTGTGGGTTCATTTAAGTCCTCTAATGAAAATTGAGAGATAAGGAGACTAGACTAACAGCTTAATGTTCCCGTCCACAGACAGTGTGGCAAAAGGATAGGGGGCCACATAAATGTTCTGCCCTCTGCAAGGCTGGGGATCAAAAAGTGTGTGTGATGGAGAACCTTCTGGAAAAAAGAAATGTAAAAGAAATGGGAAATCATCTGGGAAACAGAAATGAAGAAGAAATGGGAAATCATCTGGGAAACAGAAATGAAGAAGAAATGGGGAACCATCTGGAAAAAAGAAGACCAAAAATGCATCCCTGGTAGACAGTTACACAACAGTGGATGGAAGAGCACTCGTTTTACGTTTAACATCAATCTATGCAAAGAACTTATATAAAACTTTGAAAAGGACATAAAAACCTTGTTTATTTTGTAATTGAACTATAATTAACTAACGTATAATAACCACTTTATAATCGATTTTATAAGACAAAGTGCGGTTTTAGTTGTTTTCCTGTGCGTCACCGCTAAAACATGAATCTGCTTTAAAAATTAAGTTTCTTTCTGACACGTGTACTAAGATTTGGAGTTGCATTCAGAGTGAAAAGAATAACTCAAGCTTACTTGGAGGTTCACTTTTCAGCCCGGAGTCAAGATCAGAGCCCGGAGTCAAGATCAGATGTAAGTTACACCAGTCGATTATTTAGTCTTCGCTTTATGCACAATTTTCAGCCATAGATAGATAGTTCATTTTTGACAAAGCAAACGTACATTTTTTCAAAGTTTTCACTGTACGTGTTGTAAAGTAGTTGGTTGATCCAGCCAAAAAAGAATCGCTGTCCAATTACAAGCATCACGGTGGTTTAACTTCTCAAACTCCAACACACTACACCCCGTGTCAGCTGTGCTGGGAACGCGACAGACATATTTTATATTTTTACTAGTGCACTATAGTTTATGCATACTGCCAAAAAGTAAATGTAAAAGAATTTCAGCTGGTAAGTTTAAAGCCTACGGAAAACACGGTAAATAAGAACCAATAAGAACAATTTGAGGTTGATATTGCCGAAAAAAATAAGAGCATTGCCCTGGTGAAATTTTTATTGGTTCTTAATTTTTAAAAAAAGGTATATATTACGAAGGTGATAAATTATTCTTTCAAGCATTTGCTTGAATATACATGATTATGTTTTGTTTAAAATGTCTCTGGCCATTCCCACGCATGGATGTTACCATTTTCAACCTTTTCGATTTCGTGAAAAGCAACCGGAAATGTGATCTAGTTCATAACTTCCGGGAGAGAGCGCCCGTTGCATCGTGGGATAGCAGGCAATCGATTCAAAAAGGGTGTTTCACGTGTACGTACAGTCTTTTCGCTCTAAGCTTTCATTAAATCTGGTAAGTGAAGAACAAGTCTTTGCTAATTTTACAAACTCGCAAACCAAAATGGGAGAAACACCAGGCAATAAAGAACGTACTTTCATCATGATCAAACCAGACGCTGTTCACAGAGGGCTGGTTGCCGACATCATCAAGCGGTTCGAACAGAAAGGATTCAAACTCGTGGCCCTGAAATTCATGCAGGCGAGAGATTTTTTATTTGATCTTTCATTTTCCGAAATTCTGTCGATTAACTTCCAATCTGTTCTCTCTTAAGGTAAAATAGAGGCCATTTAACCGTTTGTTTTTCGTTTGTTTTAGGCCGACGAGGTACTTCTCAAAGAACATTACGACGAACTTAAAACAAAACCCTTTTTCAATGGTTTAGTGAAGTATATGGGATCTGGTCCCGTTGTCCCCATGGTATGCTATAAACGATTTCTTGTTTGACAAGTTTTCAATAAAAAATGTACTTTTATGAATACAACATTTGTGCATTTACTACAGTAAGAAATAGCGAGTTAAGAAATTGAATAGTTTGGGCAAACAGAAAAATTCGTTGACTGACAATTTTACACAATTTTTAAATAGTTTATGGTTATACTTATCCATATATTATGCTACGTTTCGATATGCCTTATCGGTCAATAAAGTAACGATGACTATGTTAATTAGCGTTATAAATATTATATAATGTTCTGTAGCGATCTATCGGGTGCCATCGCAAAAGACAATATTAAATTTTTGTGATTTACGATAGCGTAACTAGCACAATATTGTTCATATGATAACTGACACATAAATTTACGCAATCGAGTTTTTGCTAGTATAAATTAAAAGATGGGTAAAGGCAAATCTGTACTTCCTTGGAAGTTACAAAGAAACCGCTTCACATCCTAATCAGCCAAAGTGTAGCATAACCTCCTGAATGCGTGTACCTAAGAGCCAACCGTTTTCCTAAGAAACAGGAAAACAAAAGTCGAACTTCCATATTCGTTTTTCGTTTTCCATAATTTCGGAAAACGGAATTTGGGCTTCCATTTTCGTTTTCCTACGATTTTGGAAAACGAAATTCGAACATCCATTTTTGTTTGTTATTTTAGCTTATTTTGAGATTGAAAAACGGAATTAAAGCATTAAAACTGCTGGAGTTTTGTTTTTTGCTCCTTTTTCTTGGTATTTCCGTTCTTTACCGACCGGAAGAATGTCTGCACTTCCTGTCACATCCATGGCTATGTTTTGGCGGGAAAATTTATAAAAACAATTTTAAAAAATGGCGGCATCAGAAACTATTCTTGCTTGAAGAGGGCTTTGTCAGAAGTTTTCTTATTGAGGAAAACAACAGCTACGAAGACCTGGTCGACTTTATCAAGAATTCTTTCCCGAATCAAAAGAGCTGTAGCTTGCAAAGTGTTAAGAGATTTTGCAGCTATCACGGAATTACAAGAGCGACTGTTGCTGATGAAACAGTCGATGTTGCAGTACAAGGAGCTATATCAGAAGCATGGTTTTGTTCCATATAATCTATACATGGTGGATATGTGGTGCTGTTCTTTGGACTATAAGTTATTTTTATCTAAGAAGGGAGCATATTTACATATTTCAGTTTGCGATTTGTAGCCAGAATACATGTATAAATATTTTGATTCCTAGTCGATGTTATCGCAGCCCGGCTGAAAGTTTTAAAACGCCTAATAACATTATTAATAGTTTTCCATAAATATGCCTTTAAAAGATTTATTCTCCTTTAGACACACATTAATGCACGTACAGTATAAAACCCGATAAATCGAATCGTCCTTCTCCGTTTGGCCATTCGGCCAAATTACCGAATTCTTCAACAATGTGAGGCCCATCTATGTCGATCTAAAGAGTGAATCAATTTCCGCTTATTACCAATAGTAGTAAATTACGTTGATGATTACCTTGTTTCCCTCTACTAGGCCTTTTATAAATTGTCAGTCACGCATAAATTTAGAACTTGCAAATCGGTTGTAAAAATTTACACAAAAAGAAAGACAAACGTTAATAAAATTACCTCAAACATCGAAGCTATGCCTATAGTCTTTCTGAATTTAGTTGTGAACGTTTCATTTTTCTTTCCACGCGATTACTTCCTTAACCACTAAAATAGTACAATACAACTTCACCGAAGCGATCCAGGCCAGAATTCACCATTTTTCTTTAATTAGCGCCAAAATCTTTTCCGCCTTCCTCTATCATTACTTCCCTGGCTTTTTATTTTGCTTCCGACCTTAGCGAACGGAAATAAGCAAAACTTGAAATCAACTTCCGGTAAAGAATGGAAATGCCAAGAAAAAGGAGCAAAAACAAAATTCCAGCAGTTTTAATGCTTTAATTCCGTTTTTCAATCTCAAAATAAGCTAAAATAGCAAACAAAAATGGATGTTCGAATTTCGTTTTCCAAAATCGTAGGGAAATGAAAAACGAAAATGGAAGCCCAAATTCCGTTTTCCGAAATTATGGAAAACGAAAAACGAATACAGTATGGAAGTTCGACTATTGTTTGCCTGTTTCTTAGGAAAACGGTTGGCACTTAGGTACACGCATTCCCTTGGCCATGAACTATAAACCGTCAGCCGATCGAAACAAGCATGCCAACAATTTTGTCAAATTCCCGGTGCTAATATACAGTTCTTCGATATTGACAAGATTTAAGTCTTCTTAGCCCTTTATGATGAGCTCAGGCACCCAGCAAATGGCCGCAAAATTAATTTTAAAAAAATGTGTCATTTTTAATATTTTGACACTCAAAACTGCTGTTTTCTAA
Source organism: Palythoa grandiflora (assembly GCA_026546935.2). Taxonomy (NCBI): domain Eukaryota; kingdom Metazoa; phylum Cnidaria; class Anthozoa; order Zoantharia; family Sphenopidae; genus Palythoa; species Palythoa grandiflora. The sequence continues at coordinate 17,522 of JAOCPT020768551.1, forward strand.
ATTGCCTTGGTAAGAGCGACTGAAAGTTGAGCTAAATTCATGGTGGTGAAAAAGTAATTTTGTCACTTTTTGGTGTCACGCACTCTCGTAGCCATCTCAACGAAAGCAAGGGACAGAAAAAAGAAATGCCTTTTCTTTCATTGCACATCAACCTTATACAATGCAGAAATTTTGGAGGAAATCGAAATTTTGACCCGGATCGAGCGGACTGCCTCTTAAACCCTAAAGCATAGATACAAAGTCATGGGAGGGACTGGCATGCATGTGATCGTTTAGCTTGGCGTGACACTGTCTACAGAATCGTGGAGAGCTACGAGAAGAAAAGAATTAGAGATGCCATTATCAAGCGCCACAGATGCAAAGAAAAGGAAAATTTTCTGACATTCGCTGAATGTGGTTATTCAAGTGCACTCTCTGCCCCACAGCTTTCATGCTCGGATCAGCTTACGTGAATGAACCATCTGCGCACACACATGTGATTTGAATATATAAGTCGTGCTCCTTTTCTTCTCGAAGGAGTTACAACATGCGTCAATAACTATATAAAATGTATTTTTATAGCGCTTATTCATTTGCTCTAAGCTCTTTACAAACTATTAAAAACATGAAAAATCTAAACTAAAAATAAGGCTTAAGAAGAGATAAAAATATTAGGTCTCTAAAAAGATGAAAAATCTACTTTTAAAGATAGATAAAATGAAATACTAAAGCCGGTGTTACACGTTGAAACTTTTAGCTGAAACTTGTGTGCAACAACTGGCGAGACCAGTTTCACAACATCGACCACTGAAACTGTTGCAGAAGTAGAAAGCAGTTCTACTTTTCGTGAACCCTGTCTCGCAACAAGAATTCAAAAAAGTTTCACGAAACCGACCATGTTACACGGTGCAACACCTGGTGAAACTTTTTTCGCATCGTTGTTGCATACAAGTTTCAGCTAAAAGTTTCAACGTGTAACACCGGCTTAACTCTCTAAAGTTCATAAGCTTATGTAAAACGATAGGCCCTTAATTTAGATGTAAAGGTAGAAATACTGTTAGCAGATCTAATATGAAGAAGTAACGAGTTCCAGAGGATTGGTGCATCTATGGAATAAGATCGATAGCCATAATTTTTCAGGTTATATGATAAAGGAACAGTTGCGAGTTTAAATTGTAGTTATAATACACGCATTTTTTTATTGTAAGAACGAGGCTCAAATTTGCCAAAATTTAACAATTCAAGAACAAGCTCAGGCCGAGGCTTGATAACTAGGAAAGTTTTTGTGGTAGAAAATTGACTAAAACATAGCGATACAGCTTAAAACATAAAAAGATTCACTGTAAAGACTGCTCAACAAGCAATGAAGGTAGTTCGTCTCTAAATTCAGCCATACAATACATGTGTGGAGCAAGGCGTTTCACTTTCCAATAGGCCTTGTTTTATTTTGCTTTTTTCTTCAATAAAAATTGCACACAGAAATAAGAACAAATTAAGAACAAATTGAGGCTAAAATCGCCAAATAATTAAGAACAATGAGCCTCGGGAAAATTTACTGGTTCTTATAAAACAAAAGCGTGTAATGATAGTTTACAATTTTTCAAATATTGTTAGCTATTAATGTCAACGTTTTATTTACAAACTATTCCACCCTCAATACAGTGAACCGCAGTTTGAATTGAATTGAACCAAGATGGCGTAAAGATATACCGTATTTCCTCGAATAAACGCTGCGGCGTTTGTTAAATTTTTCATGATTTGGGTGCGGCGTTCATTCGAGGGCAGCGTTTATTCAAAATGCGGCTTATTTTTAAACAACCAACTGTAACTTTATTATGAAAAAGTAGAAAAAAAATGATACAGTTCTTGGTCTGGCTGTACCGATCATGCTTTACATTTTTAAAGCTACAACTTGTTGCGCTTGTAAAGGCGTAAGAAATCAGATAAATTCGATGTTATGGATTTTTGTCTGCATGTGCCTTTCAAACTTTAAACTTACAGTTTTAAACAGCTCCGCTGTGCTCTTATAAAAAATAATGTCATAAATTCGATGTTACAGTGTGTTATCTGTTCCAGGGGTGCGGTGTTTATTCGAGAGCCGCATTTATTTGAGGAAATACGGTAACATAAGATTTAATGAACATTACAGAAAGAAACTAAACTTGAATCGTTTTGTTCTGCATTTAAACAACATTCTCCTATTAGGTACATAGCGAATGACCGTTCACGTTAACCCTTGTCAGAAAAACAAAATCAGTGTCGGAGTCTTGAGGTGGGCCTATAAATCATCAGTGCAAAATGTCCTTTATAGACATCAAGGTATAAAGACTAAGTAAAGTGTAAACGTAACGCGTGTGGGATGCAGTTGAAAATACACACGTGCTTGTGATACATACGTGCTTATGATAACTCGCAGCCACAGTTACTGGACGCTGAGGCAACATAAACAGCGAGAGTCACCCCTTGTGTCTACTCGGCTTCAAACATCCCACAAGCGCTATGCATATACTTTAATTAATGGCGTAATTGGGAGGCGGGGTTTGTTTGTTAGCTTACCGTGCTAAAATAATGACTACTACCCATGTGGCCGTTGTGACAACGAATATGTTGAACTTCCGATAATAAACTGACGTGTATCGGGTCTGTGCCAGTTATAAAATTTTCTTACCTAATCAGTTATAAGTGTTCCCGAACTATTGATCGTATCTGGGATATGCAACTTACGGCTCTTACTTCCTGTAGAGGACAGAGAATTAATCAAGGTTTGTGATTGGCTGAAGTGGGGTTGGGGTAAGCTTTATCTTTCTTTTGATTGGTTCAAATGATCTGTGTCTACACGATGTCAAAGCACAACTTACCGTGAAAGAGACATCGCTGACCAATCACAAGATACCAAAATAATGTCATGCGCATAGTCTCTTAAGCCAATTGAAGACGAACACGTTTTTCTTCGGCTATTTTGATGTGTAATGGCGAAGAAAAAAATCACAATTTAATTTGTTTCTTTACTGATCCTTCATTCCTTACACCCCAAAAATCAATAAATGCCGAACGAAATCTTTTCAAAAGTGTTTTTCCGACTGTAATAAACTTTAAAAGCGATCATGGTGTGTCGCAAAAGAAAATGAGCTAATTTAAACCTAAAACGTAAGCTAAATCCTTTTACCAGTAAAGCCGGTGCTTATCTCCGGTTTCTGTAGTGTTTATCGGATGAGAGTCATAGACAGGACACTAATCCATCGCAGGTTAGCTCCCAACAGAAGATGGTACGCATTTTATCGACCTCGGGAGGATGGAAAGCTGAGTCAACTTCGGCGGAAAAGGTGGCATGAATGTTTAACACTCGGTCGAGCCGAGATCTCAATGATTGATTGATTGATTCGTTATTTGTACCACACCGCAATATAAAATATAAGTATACACAATCACAAAATTGACAGTTACAGGTTATTTGAAATAACTTATCATTAATCGAGTCGGACAATTTGTTAATATTGAATTTAAAGCATTGTGTGGTCAGATATATAACGAATGTTATAGATAAGAGAGAAGAGGACAAACAAGAGAAGAAGATATGCAGACACAAAATAAGAATACAAGAGATACAACCAACAAACTATACATCAGGATTCTTAGATATTCGTGGTATTATATTTTTAATAGTAAAGGGAAAGTATATTGTGTTTCATCTGGCCACTTTCAAGCTGGTGACAGATATCTTTAGGCTGTGTCTGAACGAAAGCCCGATGTGTAGTTGAGTATGCACTCAAGTTAAAGTGTTTTATTTTTAAGACAGCGCCATGAAAAGAAAACCAACTAATTCATCAGCTGCTTAAGTTTGCTAAAACAAGTTGACAATATCACTAATTGTTGCTCTCGCTAAATGCCAACAAACACAGCAGTCAACTCTCGCCTTGTGAACATGTCGCTGTGTTTCAAAACTTGTAAAATTCATGAAAGTTCGATAAAAAAAAAAGTATTTGTAAGTGTTACAAATACACGCCTTTTTTATAAGAACGACTTTATAAGATATAAGAACAACGAGGCTCAAATTGGCCAAAATTTAAGAACAATTTAAGGACAAGTTCAGGCTGAGACTTGATAACTAGGGAGTTTTTGTCCTAGAAAATTGACTAAAACCTAGCGATACAGCATAAAACATAAAAAGATTCATTGCAAAAACTGCTCAACAAACAAGGGAGGTAGTTCACCTCTAAACTCAACCGTATACAATACATGTGTGGCGCAAGGCGTTTCATTTTCCAATATCTTGTTTTATTTTGTTTTTCCTTCAATAAAAATCGCTCACAGATATAAGAACAAATTAAGGTTGAAATCGCCAAAAAATTAAGAACAATGAGCATCGGGAAAATTTACTGGTTCTTATAAAAAAAGCGTGTAGTTGAATACACGCTTATTTTTATAAGAACAAATTTATAAGAACAACGAGGCTCAAACTGGCCATGCAAAATTTAAGAACATTTAAGAACAAGCTGAGGCTTAATAACTAGGAAAGTTTTTGTGGTAGAAAATTGACTAAGACTTAGCGATAAAACATAAAAAGATTCACTGTAAGTGTAACGACTGTCAACAAACAATGACAGTAGTTCGCCTCTAAAATTCGGCCGTTCAAAACATGTGTCGCGCAAGGCGTTTCATTTTCCAATACCTTGTTTTATTTTTTTTTTCTTCATTAAAAACCGCTTACGGAAATAAGATCAAATTGAGGCTGAAGTCGCCAAACAATTAAGAACAGTGAACCTCAGCAAAATTTACTGGTTCTTATAAAAAAGAGCGTCAGGTAATCATTGTTTTGTTTTAGCGGGCTAGCACACCAAATTCTCTATTTTAGCCCGTGAAATATGCGCCACGATGCCCAAAAAGTGATAAAAATAATTGTTATTAAAGTGCTTAATTCTTTTTGTGTACATCGTCTTTAAAAAAGTCTTTCTATGAAGCAATACCTACTTCATTTTTGAACTTTCTTGAGTTTTGCAAATAACAAAAGACCAGCCGAAGAAGAAGAAAACTATAAATATATTCATATATTAATCTACGATGTAACACGTTTTTATTCTATGTTAAACAAGATGATAAAAATGACGTGTTTGCTTTAAATTTCCTTTCAAAGCTCCTAATTTTCATCAGAGTTTTAAACACGCTTGAAAAAAGGGAAAGTGTTTTTCACCCCGCTGATATGGAGCCTAACTACCTCACACTTGACATATGTTGCAGAACTTCCCATGTTCTAACTAGAGTAGTACAAAGCACCTGTGGTGAATTTACTAAAACACAAAAATACTTCAAGGTTGCGGAAGCCTTTTTACCACTCTACTGTTATATTGAAATATGTCACACTAATAACAACATTTGAATTTCCTGCAGCGGTTTTGCTGTCAATGTAGGATTTTAAAAGGTTTAATCTTAAAAACAGTGAGCTTCGAACCCATGATAGATAGAAATTATTGACCATTTAAATTTTAATGTAGATTTTATAATACAATAGATTAAAAGCAAATAAGGCTACATACTTTCGCCCACTTAGAGTCAGGAACAACAAAATAGGAGAATATCTCAAGTAGTTATTAAACTTATATATCAATTTCCTTTCAATTATTAAAAAGGCAAAATATAGGCCAATGTTTAAATGTTTTTCTTTTAGTATAACAATAAATTTCTTTTCCCGATTACATGTTGAAATTTGTGTTAAAGCAAACCTCTTTTCATAAATTAACTTTCATTTTTTTCTTTTGACGAGGAAATAATTAAAGTAATTTTATAATATTATTATTCCAAGCCTAGTGAGAGCCTTTCAAAATATCCTGTGCTCTTCAGACAGCCCACTGTTGATTCAGTGTTAAGTTAATTGAAAAGACAACCATCTCTATTGTATTTGTGTCACCTAACGGAGCAGCCATTATATTCAGGACTTCCTTCTTCTGACATATAACGCATTTCAAAACTGCTGTAGATTCGGATTTCAGGTCATTCAAACAGGTAGCCACAAAGCAGACTTACACCGTATTTTGAAGGGTTAAGACCGCCAAGTTTTTTGAAAGTTTCTTCCAAACTTATACAGCATGCGAGTAAGTAGGGATTTTTGGTGTTGTATTTTTAAATTTTAGTTTAACCGTCAAGATGATTTTAAAAAATTCTTTAATTTTCATTCAACCGAAATTGAAAGTTAAGTGTGCCTTACAAAACCAGTTAAACTTCGCACGTTGAAAAAAAGATCAAAGAAAGTTATAGTTCATAAAAGAAATATCAATGAAAAAGGATATTTATAGCTTGAAGTAAGTTAGCTTTCAAAACAGTCAACATTCAATAATGTTTAACAGTACGTGTAGTTCTCTCGATATTTGGCAGATCTATATATCAGCAAAGTTGTTTTACTAAAACATATGTTACTATATCAGTCTTCAAACATATATAAAGCACTCATTAAAATTAGCACATAATATTAGACCAAAAAGAAATAAAATTGGCAAGCGTCCATTTTCAGATATTTTATGGTTGGGAAGGTTTTTTTTGAAAAAGACGTTTTGATTCTAAAATACAATAAAACATATCCCTGTTTATTGGTATTATTTTATACAAGTGTCGTCTTTATCATGGGTATATGGACGGAAAAGCGACATGAATTTAATGGTATTTACTATAGTTTGTTTGCAGACTACAAAATTCTATCGAATTTGGTTAGTTTTGGGACAACTAATTCCAACTTTTATCAAGATTTGCAGTCGCAAAATAGTATTAAAACATTTCTAAAGGAAAACCATAAAAATAAAAAAAAAATTGAGTCGGACGCTTTTTCAATAGTTGGACGGAGACGCTAACCATTTTTTTTTACTTGGCCTTATTTGTCGACCGAAAAACATTGATTGTTTCAATCTTGCTACTTTGTGTTACACGTAACATAAAGCACAACCACTTGCAAGAGACAAGCAGACTACAGTAATTCAATAGAGATACACAGAGGGGGACAAAAGGGTTTGCGTATTTTCCTGCGGTTTATGAGACACGATAATTTGCGGATTTTAAAATTTTCTAAAACGTGTCTACGACCCGAGCGTTTTTCGTTTTCAATCAATAAACGTTTATGGCGCAAGCAAAATTTGTTTTATAATTACATTAATGTAATTGATATAATTACATTAATGTAATTATAAACAGAAAATAAAGGTGTTTTACAATAATAATATTAATGATAACAATAATAATGAAATAATAATAATAATAATAGTAATAATAATAATAATAATAATAAGTATTCTTAGATAGTTTTTATTTTTTATTAACTTTTTTATGCTTTTTATAATTGTTATTATTAGTGATTTTTTTAGATAGTCATTTTTCGACAACTCTCTTTCGTACACAAGAAGAATGTATATGGTAATGGTAAAACTTTATTGACATATCCCCAAAAGGGGCTTTTCAGTGACAACTATATAGAATTATAATACAATTATAACTATCTAGAATTTCATATATTT
>JAOCPT020768552.1:0-15941 GCA_026546935.2 Palythoa grandiflora
GAGAGATTGTGACGAAAATCTACACAGGTTCTGTGGGAATGGTGCCTGGAACTCGGGCGCAATCTAGGCCCGGTAATTGACTTTTTAATGCGCCGTATTTTGAATTTATGCGCCATTTGCGCATGGCGCACGTCCTTCCTAACCCCTGAACATGGTATAACTAGTTTCTCAAAATTGACGTCCGATTATGATAAAACCTCGAAGTTTTCTGCCATAACTAGCAGCAGTCAACCATACAAAGCTCAAGTCAATCTGGCACCATATTTGCAAAAACATAGTTCATTCACCTCGATAGACGTAAGTATTTTGTCACTTACCGCCGGCATATAACAAATCAGTTTCAAGAAACACGAACAAACCTGTGTTTGATCCTCGGATGGAAGAACTCTTGGAGCTGTCGGACTCCCCTGCTACCTCCCTGTTAAACTGATTCTTTGCTCTTTTAATGAGCATTTGTGTCTCTTTTTCCCTGGTGGGGGTAAAAACAAGAAATACTATTATTATCATCATCACATTATCAATATTAATATTAATAACAGTAGAAGCAGGAGGAGCAGTAGTAGTAGCAGTAGTTGTAGTAGTAACAGTAGTAGTAGTTGTAGTAGTAGCAGTAGTAGTAGTAGTAGTAGTAGCAGTAGTGGTAGTAGTAGTAGCATTAGTAGCAGCAGTAGTAGTATAGTAGTAGTAGTAGTGGTAGTGGTAGTAGTAGTAGTAGGTAGTAGCAGTAGTAGTAGTAGCAGTAGTAGTAGTAGCAGCAGTAATAGTAGTAGTAGTAGTAGTAGTAGTAGTAGCAGCAGCAGTACTAGTAGTAGTAGTAGTGATAGTAGTAGTTGTACTAGTAGCAGCAGAAGCAGCAGCAGTACTAGTAGTAGTAGTAGTAAAACCTCTCTCGACTGCCGATAACTCGACCTTCAAGGGAAACTAAAAAGATTCAAGTTATCGAGATATCGGCAATTCAGAACAAATCAAATATATAACACAAAACAGAATTTCTACTGACACAGAATACATTAAAATATGCTAATAAAAATTATTAGTCAAAGTCAAAACTTTTGTAGAAAGAATTTCACTCACCCAGCAAAAGTGTTAAGAAATTCCCTGATGGTGAATACACCAATCTGTGGATGAAGTGCAGCTGGTTACAAATACAACACAAAATATATGAAGTTGGAAGCAAAAGAGGGGGGTCACACAAATTTTACTCACCCCACGGGCAACAAACCACTCCTCCGGCTTCCTCTCGCCATTATCTAGGATGAGAAACAAAAGTGAAACTATAACAGTTATTATATGGCTGAGTAATTTCACGCTGACATTTCTTTCTCAAATGCAAAGTTTTATCACATTTCACCATTATTTCAAGGCGACTAGAGGTTTTAAGTTTAAAATATTGTATTTTAATACCCTTGCACCGACTTGAAGTAGCTAAAAAAACTCCCAAATGAATTTCAAATTTCAAAGGGCCCTCTTCTGAATCTTTTACGAACCTGTTAAGAGTACAAAGTGTCTGTATTGCCTCATCAACTCAATCTGCTGTTTTAATGCTGTGTCCAGATATCTCTGTGTGGGTGAAGCGTTCTCGGCAACATAGTCCTAAAGAGAAATATAATAAATAAACATAATCCAGTTCTAGCAGCCTCCAAAACACGTATCATTACAGTCAAACAACCTTGTAAACCTCCGCCGCAATACAGTGGAATCCCGGTTTAACGATCTTCGGTTTAACGATATTCCCGGTAAAACGATAAACATTCGTTTCCCCGGCAAAAGTTATAGTAAAATGTACGGGGCAGAACCCCGGTTTAACGATATTCGGTTTAACGATATTCCTAGTTTAACGATGGGGATTTCGTTCCCCGAGAGCAAAATCTTTCCCGGTATAACGATAAAATCAACATGACAGACCACAGTTGCGACTTGCTCGTACAGGTTGCGACTTGCTCATACAGGTTGCGACTTGCTCGACGCAAACTGTCAATCATAATACCAATGTTGCAGAGGAAGTTTGCAAGGATGTTATCAAAAGATCTAGTTTAACCATAAAACCAGGCATCTTCCCCTATTTACCCTGAGCTCAAAATTTAGTGAGTACAAGGGACACATACACCAACCTTGGGAAGAAGGTGAATTAATCCAGCCGTTCTGTAACCACGCACAAGGTCCTGTTAAATTAATAATCGCAACAAAGCCCCAGTCAATCTATCAACATCTAACTTCTCCTTACATGACTCAAATACAGTAATACAACTGGTAATAAGAAATAAGGGATTGATCAAGTGGAATAAGCTGTGAAAGTCAAAAACCTACATTCTTCCAAACTGCTTATAAAGAAAGTACGGATCTCAGTTGCGAGAATTTACCAACACGTCATTTGCCGTGTTTGGAGCCCGAAGGGTTAAACGTCAGTGGTAGATAGGACGTAGTGAGAAAGTAACACCGCTCACGCAGTGTGACACTAACATTTCACTCATCAAAATGTAAGTTCCAAATTGGCACCTACATGAGTCTCCATTTTGCACTCAGATTTAACATAGCCAGTGGTTCAGATCGAGTAAGTGTCATCGCAGAACAGAAGAAAAAGAAAGGAGGAAAGAACTATTGCTCGGCCAGGTTGCCCAAATGGAATAAATTGTGATAGCAGGACTTCTTCAACTATTCCAGGTTTTGTATTTTGGAATAAGGGAATGAAGACTTATCAAAATCTGCAAAAAGAATTTTAAGTACATATATACTTTAACAAAATGCAACACGTAGCACTGTTAAACTTCCCACCCCATCCCAACAACCTTATCACTATCACTTGACCAAGTCTTATCGCAATCGGGTGGACACCAAAAAGCTTCTATCTGGACCTGACTGACAAAAAACATAAAGCAGAGCTTGCCATTTGAAAACCCTTGGTGAGTGAACACAGCTCACCTAAACTATCTGAGCTAAAAGCTAAATCCTTTCACTAGCCAAAGTGGCCCATTGGAGCTGGTGCTTATCTCCACTTTCCATAGTGTTAAGCAGATGAAAGTCATTGACTCTCCCTGGACGGGACACTAATCCGTCGCAGGTTAGCAGAAGCTGGTACTCATCTTACCGACCTTGGGAGGATGGAAAGCTAAGTCAACTTTGGTGGAAAAGAAGATCACACAAATGTTCAACACTCGGCTGACCTGGGGTTGAACCTGGGACATCGTGGTTAGTAGGCAGAGATCTTACCACTGCGCCAACCACACCGCCGTAACTATTTGAGGCGAGCGATTTTTGTCATTGAGTAAGCGGTTAAAAACTGAAATGCCACTGCTGCACAAAGTTTTTCTGTTATAATTTTTTTCCTTAATAAAACTTGTCAAATCCAATTTACTAGCTAAGGGAATAATGAAGATGTCCCTACAACTTACCATGGTCTGCGAATCTTCAAGGGTAGCAGGCCTGAAAGAACAAAGCACTTTCTGTTAAACTTAATTTCAGAATTTTGACGTTAGAGTAAACATAAATGATTTGTACAAGTTTGAACAACAATCAATCAAATTCTTATTCTAACTCGAAGAGAAAAACCTACCAAATGTATCTGCGTGTGTAGAAACAAATAATGAAACAAATCAATCAAAGACTAATAAATTAATATTCCAAGATTTAAAAAAATCTGTCAGCACATAGTGGCATTAAAGAAATATTCTCATTTATCATATAGCGTTTTTTACACAATTTCAATCAATGGTAATTCTAATCCTATTTCACCCCATACATTAAGCATCTCATTTAAATCTTCACTTTCACAGCATCGTCAATTTGCTCCAAAGAGGGGCCAGCACTTGAAAAGTCAACAACAAAACACCATCACCACCACCAACAACAACAAAACAATAGCAACAACAACAAAACAATAGCAACAACAACAAATCAACAATAAAACAACAACAACAACAAAACAACAACAACAACAAAACAACAACAACAACAACAAAACAACAACAACAACAACAACAGAAACACAACAACAACAACAGAAACACAACAACAACAACAGAAACACAACAACAACAACAGAAACACAACAACAACAACAACAACAGAAACACAACAACAACAACAGAAACACAACAACAACAACAAAACAACAAGTCTGTTTACTTCACCATCGGTAAAAAAAATATAGTTTTTATGAAATATTAAGATTAAATATAGAAAGGTGCTAAACTAGCCAAGTGTCAGAATTTCGTTTCACACTCGAAATCTTTGATAGGTCTGGTCTACAACGATCAGACACAAGGACTGTATCTTTCACGGTTCTTTATTGCAAGTACAATCAATCAATCCTTCAGTACAACAATACCTAGGTTACTATTCTATGAGTATTTATGCTCTCTAAATCAAGGCGTTTTCTTACAAACATGCGGAATAGAATACAAGATTACAGTTCAGCTAACTACGTACATTGTGTGGGGTTTTCTTATACGTAATGCCAAGCCTTACAATTGCCCAAACCCGCTTTTACGCCTATACTTCCCGTCACGTTTGACACTGGTGACAGTTATTTCTGTCATGCAATGTAACGTGGCAGGTTTGCAAATCATTGCCACACGCCGGCTGTCACTTAAAAGTTAATAACTAATTACAGCTATGTTTCTGCATGCGTGTCTTTCAGTTTCCGGTCTGTTTGCAAAGAGATTCTTTTATCACGGTTACATAATCTAGCCTCAGTAGAGTATAATTTCTATCTATATTTTGTTTACTAACTTTTCTATTTCACAACACCAAGTAGCCAGAACAATGGAGTAATAATAATGTATAAAGTTATTAGAATACAAAAAATACGAAATAACAATAATATATAAACCTTTTAAAAGACAAAAAAATAATAAAAAATATTAAAAATATAAAAATGTATAAGTCTAATAAAATACCGAATGGCGATAAAAGTTTTCAACCGTGAGTTGAGTTATACATTAAGTAAATTTTAAAAGTTACGTCAAAGTCTAGTATTCTGACCAAATTTTCCTCGAGTAACCACCCTACACCATATTGTGGCAACACTGACTCAATCACCCACTCACCTGACAGGGACAATTTTCTTGTAGGCCCTCCTGCTGATGTGCATCACCCATACAAACTTCCTGTGTGTGCAGCTCAGGTCTTCCATGAACAGAAATAGGGCTGCTACTTCAACTGCGTTACAAAATATTTCTATTGTTAACATTTAATTCTCACAGAGCAGAATTCACTCAAAATGTGCAGTGTTTCAAAATAAAACGGAAGCATTTTATAAAGCATACATTCATATAAAGATTATCAACGGTTACTAATTACTGGTGAAATTGAGAAATAGTGGATATATACCAAGGGAGGTAATCTTTTGAAATTTTCGTTTTCTTTTTGTGACTGCTGCCCATAAGGCGGTAGCCACTATATCATCGGGATGTTAAGAGACAGTTCGCGTAAGAATCGACCACTCGATCAGGGCCAAAATTTTTTTTAGTCTTAAGAGCTACAATGTGGTGTTCCTATAAGAAAACATAGGATGAACAAAGAAAGACCTTGCTATCCTAGTGTTTTGGGCATTCAAAAGTAGAGATTTTGCGCCATTTCCAACCCTTGGCCGCGCTTGAGGAGGCTGGGTATAGCTGGGTACTACAAAGGCCTATGACGTCAAGTAAGTGAGTCAATCCCAGTAAATAGTGAATGCTAAACACGTATAGTGCTGCAGTGTTTTTTTGTAGCAATTTTGAGCAAAATACTTTGCACCGCAACTTATCACAGCAAGCTTCGCTTGACATGCAAACAAGTACGCACTTATATGACGTCATCAGCCATTGTGGCCTCAGGCCACCCAAAACTCGGTAAAGATCACACAAGGTCGTATTTTTACACTCCATAAATCAAAGAGAAAAAATATAATAATGCGTGGTTTATCCTACCGGAAACCCGTAGAAAAGTATGTCTTATTCGTTAAATAACTGACTCGTGTCCACATATACACGCCAGATATATATTACCATACCATGCGATTTTAAAACCCGATACAGTTTTCTTCATAGTAGTTTAATGTTTTCAATGTACATATAGATATTTTATCTTGGATGTAACAAAATCAAGAGGTGCTTTTTTCTGTATCATGTGGTCATGGGTCAGATATGTCTGTATAATATCTGGACAGCATCAGACCTGAACTGAGTGCCTTACGGCTGTCGACAATAAATAAAACAACTACTGCATCATGCGCTGTAGTTCCGCGGTTCCTTTAAAACTAAAGAGAAACTGACTATATTCTTTATGGAACTTTATGACAAACAGACACAAAACCACGTATCGCATTCGCTATAAAGACTAGTAGTATCCATGGAGTAAGCACCTTGTTTTCTTTCCTTTTGGGGTGACCTTTAGAACGTACCTCACATAACGTCACGTTGTAAAGCAATATCTGCTCATCAGTCATAATTCGCAGAAATTGTAAACTAATACTTGTTAATAGCGCGATTCCCGGAAAAAACCGGGTGGGGAAATCAATAGAACTTAACGCCTAAAGAAATTAAGGTTTTTCCTCCGTATAAATTCAAGTTAACTCTAATGAAGTTTACTTCATATATATTTTATAATGGCTGCACTATCTTCTGGTAAATGGGTTACCGTCGGGAAACGAAGGCTGTTGATTAATGAAAAACTCGGAAGCGGAGCTTTTGGAACTGTCTATAAGGTACGCGATATCGATAATGCAAGCATATGTGCTTTAAAGGCCGTTTCCACATCTACAGGACGAACTAAAATTGGTCAGGCTTTGCGTGAGGCGAATACACTACTTGCCGCCACACACCCACGAGTGGTGCAGATCTTGGGTGTCGACACACTCCAGCTCTCTGCATGGAATCAGTTGTTTCTCATCTTGACAGAGTTTTGTGCGGGTGGTGATTTGAATTCACGACTCAACCGACCAAGCACCGATGATAAAAATATGAAGTGGATTTGTCAGATTTCAGAGGCCCTCAGCTACCTTCATTCACGCAATCCTGCGATCGTACACCGAGATTTGAAAGCCGATAATGTTCTCCTCACAGACAGTTTCAATGAAGATGCGAAGCTTGGCGATTTCGGTTTGGCCAGGGAGTTTGTTGGCCTGAAAAATATCGACTACTACGGAGAGTGTGTGGAGCCTTACTACTCATCTGGCATATGCATTGGCCCGATTCACTGGATGGCTCCTGAGTTCTTTGATCAGCGCTACACTGAGAAAGCCGACGTATTTTCGCTGGGAGGAATCTTCTACGCCATTTTACAACGCAGTTTCATACGGTTCGGTTCTAAAAAGATGTACGGCGTGTTCATCGACACATGGCAAGGAAAGGTTGGGCTGGGATGCGCAATGGCAAGTATCGATCCAAACGTTTCGGTCCGATTTCCAACCTCTTTTCGAGGTTCCAACTCCATGCAGCGACTAATTCGAGAGATGTTGGAGTACGACCCTCACAATCGACCAAGTGCCACAAAAGTGTATGAGAAGGTGGAGAACATTGTCTATTCTATAAAACTTGTGCCGCAACAACAAAATGCTCCGGCTGGTGGTGGGTGCTGTTAGTCGAGCAATTCCCAAAATGACCCAAGGATAGTTCGAGCACAACACGTAATTGTGCCCCTTAATGTTAACTAACACCTTTAGACTAACTAACAAAAAGATTTAGTAGTTTAGAAATAGTTTTTGAAATGTAAAAGATAAGGCACTGAAGAGGAAAGCGAAAGTATACTGGTTTTGTAGAACAAAATATTCTTGCTGAACAATTCAAATTTTAAGTTTAGCTTTTTGCAGGTACCAACTACGTTAAAGAATATAGCAGTTAGCTTTTCATTTTCTTTAAAAAATGAATGTACCGAACCAATTTTGTACCTATTATGGCAAAAATAACCAATAACATGCAGCTTATATTTTCGAGAACCCGTGGTTGAGTAGAATATTTCTTTTCCAGTTCCTGGAAAAATCTGTTACGCGATTCAGATGCTAATATTATATGTACTCAATGTGTACTTCCGTTTCTAGTACGGATACTGATTAAACAATCTTTAAAAACTCCGTCGAACTGGTGTGTTGGCAATAGAATAAAATTTAGCTCACAGGGAGATCTACTTACACCTAGACCCCTTCATGATATGTGCTGTCAGACATTCAGATTACATAGATTTGCAGAGACGGTTTAAATGGCATAAAACCACATTCCAAAAAATCCACAACTGGTGTCAAATTAAAAAGATGAAAGTAAATTGTGTAAAATCCTTACAATTATGAATAACTAAAAGTTATCATGAGCCACTTGAATATTTTAAAATTGTTCTTGCATTAGCTATTTGATGATATGTTATAAAGGAAAAGGCTGATATCTTTATTCCTTGATGCAATCATGCGTTGCCGATTTTCCTGTTTATTTCCCAAGAAATAAGATTCTTTGTTTCAGATGCGGTAATAAAAAAGACACGAAAGAATGTTCAGCTTATACAAAGTATCTTATTTCCCATGAGGACTGTATTGGTAAAATATTGAAACAGTCCGACGAGGTCTATTTAATAATCATTGTTGTGTTTCAGCGGGATAAAATATTTACTGTTTTATTCGAATTATAATTCAACGACAATTTTCAAAATAAAGCCTCTCAACTGAGTGTGAACGCACGGGATATTGGCTGTGGTCACACTTGAACCCTCGAATCGCACCTTGCATGATTTTTCGGAACGTTTAATTTTGTCGTGCTTGACTGAACGCACGTTGACAAATGACGAGCTGTCATTAGAGTTGACACATCTGTCAAAATTTTGCGTACATAGCATGCTCCAAGCGTGATTTCGACCTTACTTAAAGCAGACGTCGGCCCGTTTAAAGTTTAGAACGTGTGTCAGGTGCTGGAGCTTTGTCTAAAATCAGAGGTCACACTGAAAGTATACTTAAAGAAGACGGTAGCTATGGCAACAATGAAAGTATTCTTTCGCTGGGCTAAGTGTGACCACGGCCATTGTCATCCATGTTGGAGAGCTTGTCGATTTATACCATTTGCATTTGATTGCAACATGGAACAATTAAAGGAAACTTTTGGCACATAACGTGAGAAATGTTCGTCTGGATGCGCAAGTTACTCATGCATGCATCACACCATTCAAAAGATTTTGACAAGCGGACAAAAGGAGAATGTTAAATCTCTATACTAATAGTTTCTTTGTTTTCGGCCCACAACTCATAAGTCGTGTTCAGGGATGATTTTTCTTGGCTTAAAACTTTCTTAGGGGCTCTTTACATGATACCAGAATAAAAGCCATTCGGAATGAGTTTCGTTCTGAAATGAAGTTCGTGCTGCATTCACATGACACAACCGTCTTCACTGTTTTCCACCATCTTGAAGACGATACGCATGCGCCACTCG
Source organism: Palythoa grandiflora (assembly GCA_026546935.2). NCBI lineage: Eukaryota > Metazoa > Cnidaria > Anthozoa > Zoantharia > Sphenopidae > Palythoa > Palythoa grandiflora. Next base: position 9,384 of record JAOCPT020768552.1, read on the forward strand.
CCCAATACTGAACGCTTTGCAGTTTTAATCTCGAAACGGGGTTCGTTTTCAGTTTACATGATACGATTGAAAACTGGAATGAACTCATTCTGGAACGACATCAATTTCGTCTCGGGATCATGTAAAGAGATGCAGTAAGATATATGACGATGGAATGAAACTCGTTCCGGTACCATGTAAACAGCGCGTTAGTATCGTTTGAAGTTTCCGATGCAAATCAGTGCTTTTCGTTACTGTAGTTTCATGCTCCATCAACACCACATAATAGCTTATAACTACTAGTTTTCTAAGAAAAGTAACTTATAGTACCTTTTATGGAGTGTTTACACAAGTGTTTTTGCTGAGCAAAACTCAAGTCGACGTGGCGAGAAAATTGTTGTTGAATCGTAAACTATGTAAACCTCTACGCTAATTTTGTACTAAGAGATACAGGCCTTTGGCTGAAAAACCGTCCTCAAACGATCCTTAACATTGTTATTTTTTTTAAGTGGAAGCATAACGCTTGTGGGATGTGGCTTTGAAAGATAAAATCACAGATTCAATACAAGAGCGTGGCCAGTGATAAATTATACCACTATATTGGTTTCTATGTCAGTCCACACGGGACGGGGCAGCTGATATTACCCCTTTACAGCTGTTTTAGCCTTATTAGGCCTCGTCAGCACAGCACAGCTAACAAGGCACACAACTTTATGTTCACTTTTGAGACAATTTTTCAAAAAGCATGTAGGAGGTTTATTCACTAGAATAAATCACGCTGTGTAAAACAGGTATTTAGGTACCTTCCTCATTCTGCCATTTGCATTGGTGATTCGTAAAAAATGCGTTGTTAAAATTTACAATTCCCTCTAGCTCTGGAAGTGGTGGATTTTTGTTTGTGAGCTTATTTCTTGCCTGCTCCTCAAAATGGCGACGAATACCATGATAAGGTTATGAACAAGTTCAGCGAAAAGCCTGTAACTTGGAAATAACGAAATACTTTTTTTTCTATTCTTGCTTGTGAAAAGTTGATATAATATAAGTATGTTGGGCGTTGGAGCCGCGCTTCCTAATGAAGTAATTCCCGACCTACTGCTCATAATGGCGGCGAATACCGCGGTAAGGTCATAAACATGTAGTTAAGCACATCTCACTCACGCTGTGTAGTTTTTTGCCCCTTGAAATAGCTCTCAAAATTAAAAGAGTTTTGTTGCTCGAATTATTTTTGATTCAGTTTATCCACGCATAAGAAAAGAAACCATTTTCCAACCAGAAAGAACATTCCTTTTCATGGTACCCCTGGTTGCTTAAAGTTTCTACTCCTTTATTTGTGAAGAGCGCCGTACCGTTGGGATAACCGCGCCACTTGTCACTGGACACTCTCCCGTGATGGATGAAGTAGCCCAGCTCTCGCCTCAGGTCTCTCGTCAACTCCAAGTCACGCTCTGACGGTTTATACTTAAAAGTATTATCCGGGAAACCAAAAAACGCAATCAAGTCCCACATGTGAAACGCATTCTCACAAGGGATGCCAAATACGTCAACAGGTTTGCTCGGACTGTTTGTGATGATGTATCGGTAGACGGGACTTTGAAAGCCATGTGACGCATTTAAAGCGATTATGTCATCCGGGCAAGTTACCACGATATCGGTCCCCATTGTGAGAAATGAATACTGGGCCGTGCCCGGATACATACTCAAGGCGGCTGTTGTCTTACTGGTGCCAAGAAAGGGCTCTAAATGAGTTCTCGCGTACTCCTCAAACGTGTCTCGCGATTTAAAAAAGTTTTGATGCAAGAACTCGATCTCTTGTGCAGTAGTGCCAACGATAAGAGGTACGTCGTTCCCCCCTCCCGTCGCCATAGCAACGAGCGGAGGCTGGGGAACCACATGTCCATCAACAACAGCAAGAGCACCATCCAACAATCCCTTCGTGGGGAAATCAAGCGAGTTTTCCATGGCCCAATACGGGTAAACGTCCCATGGAATCGCCTCTACAACTTGTTTGGCGCTGAGATCATACAAGCACTGCAAAAAATATTATATTTCTCAGAAATACAGTCAGATTTCGTCTACGCTAATTTGTCAGTGTCTCGTTTAAAAACGCATCAAGAACCTACTTGCATTTTGTATACATCAATTGCAAAAGAATGGAAATAAAAGGAATTCGAAAAAGCATAATTGGTATTCCTCACGGACAAAACCTTAAAAAGGTGAGACTAAATTTTATTTTTGATACATTTACTGTATTTTGTTTGCAAGCAGTATAACGTAATTCAGAAGTGGCCTGTCTGAGTACAAATTGAGTGAGATATTGCAAAAGTAACAAGATCAAACTTTAATTAATTCTTTTCAGATATAATAAAGAATTCTAAACATTAAGGCGCTGTTACACTTCGCAATTTTCTCAGCAACTTGCAATATACTTTGGCCGGGGTAAGCTGGGGAGAATTATTTGGCGCTTGATTCAAGATGGTGGTCGATGTAAATAAGCTCTGCGCATGCACTATTGAATAAAGTTCCTCAAAAATTGCGATGAAAGTTGCTGAGGGGTGATACACTGTGCAATGGCGTTGAAAGTTGCTGCAATGCGTTGCCAAAAGTAGACCCGAGTTATACTTCGTAAAACGTCCATGACATAAACAGTAACAACAGTAACTCTATAATCTGCAAACAGCCAATTTTCAAGCGTTTCTAACAAAATGGACTGAATTTATGTTCACATAATGTGTTTATATAGTATACAGGACGTCAGTACAGCTATGTAATGATTTTGTTATATAGTATCATAAAAATGAAATTTTAAAAAGTTCGGGTTTTCTCCCACAATTATTGATATTCCCACGTTGTTTACTTAAGAAACGTCACGGTTCCCAACCCCCCACCCCCTAACGTCGCCATGACGTTTCTCTTGGAGAAATCGATATGTGACGCTCCCCTAAAGCTTTAGTACTTTTAGTTTATTCAATTGATTTTGCCATGGGTTAGTGACGCTGTGCACGGTTTTAGTGAGTAATGTAACAAAGTGCCCCTAAAAAACTGGTCAGGATCTATATGGTAAATACAATTAGCTTTTGGTACGTTTAAAAAAGGCGAAGCATGCCTCCGAAATTTGAAGTTAAGTTATGGCTACAGTACATTTTGGTCAAGACCCATTGTTGAATGTCGTTAATTTCTGCACGAATTGAGTCTTAATTATCCACGTTTTTTTCAAAATTTTATCTAGACCAGTAAGCAAACGTTTATCGTTGCTGGTTAAATGAATGCTTTAAAACTATTATTTCTGCCGAATTTGGGATTAATAAAATGGTGAAGATATATAGTCATGTGAAATCGCTATTTTTCACAGAAAAACATTTGTTGATGGGCATTCCACTCAATTTTGACCAGCATATTTCAGTAACCATGCTCCTTTTATATTAGACCACAACTTAAACACTTTTAAAATCTTCCTCAGTGTGTTCTCCGTTAAAAAAATTCGTTTCAAAAATTAACTGCTCTCGAAATTCTTTTTTCGTTTTTTTCAGTGTCCAGAAAACAGCCAGCACGGTTGTTCAAGGCATGCATCTATGTGGACTACTTCATTTTGTTTTAGTAACAGCTTCGTTTATCTTTTCCTGGAATGTGGTGACGGTGAACGGGTTGACCAGAAACAGAAAACCAGGTCCCCCGCCTTGCCCAAGCCCCTGCAAATGCACATGGTATTTCAAACAATCAACGTCACAGTATTTTGCAAAAGTAATTTGCAAAGATGTGGATAAGGTTCCGCTGGGTCTTCCTCCCCTAACACTGTACTTGTAAGTACCGAAAGCAATGTTATCTCAATAGTTTTTACTGAACGGGATACTAACAAAAATCAACTTTGCGTGCATTTATTTCCATTGCGTGTGGCCGCCACTTTGTTTACGTTTGTCATGACGCAATGTTAGCATTGAAAGCTGAGTCCTGTTACTAGCCTAAGTAATCGATTGGAGCCGTTGTTTATCTCCGGTTTCACAGTAAATGTTTGCGAAAATCTCCCGAATCTGTTTTAGTTTCTCTTGCCCAAGATTTGGATATGGCCAAGTTGGTAATTAGTTGGTCAGCGGTCGCTTTCAAATGAGCGTGACTTAACTTATAAATTCGTTGATGACAACATGTGCTCAAAACGAGCACGACAAGACACAAAGCAAAAAATCAAAAACAAAAATTCAATGTTATATGACTAAAAGGGCGGGAAAACGTTCGGAACAGCGGTTGTTACCAAAAAACGAAAAAGTGAAACAAAATCAGTCATGAAGTACCTCAGAGATTAAAATGACGGCATTCTTCAATTGTATTCATACTTTCTTTTCATTATTCTCTTAAGATGGATGACTTCTACGAGAAGCGACCGAACAATAACCTATATACCGGAACAATACTTCGCCAAGTTCAAATACTTACGAAGCATGTACGTATGGTAAAAGTATTATTTTTTTTCAATATGTTAGGAACATAAAAATGTGATTATTTTCTAAAAAAACAATGTGTTTCTTTTAAAAATCCCCAATAATTGAGCCATTAAAAAGGGTTTAATTGAACACTTAGGATACTAAGATAATCATGTTACAGCTCCGTCTTGCTCCCATATAAGGACCTCCTTCAGTGGCCTCAATATTTTCCCGATAAAAACGTCTCGGGAAATAAGATGCTTTGTTTAAGCGGAACATTCTTTCGTGTATTCCCTAGACCCTATTCTTAAATGGCGGCGATTTCAATATTCTTTTGTTTATATTCAAGTTAGCCCTACTAGCCTCGTTCTTGAGTTAAACTTTCAAAAGATTATGTTACCCAAAAGGAGCCCAACAACAACAACATTTATTTATACCAGAAAAAAATAAAAGAGAAAGTAATACATTAAATTGAACCTTATAAATATGGTATTAGCTGCCTATAATAACCATAGTGGCTAAGAGAATTAGGCAGCTATCTATGAATACGATAAATAAAAAAAAAATTACTGTCATAAGTAATAAATTTATATGGCAAAAGTAACATAAGAATAGAGATATTTATAAATATTACTTGACAAAATTACAAACATTCAGGGAAGAAAAACAAGATGAGGAAGATAGAAAAAAAAATAAAAAAATAAAAATTAAAAATTAAAAAAAAATTAAAAAAATAACAAGAATAATTCTTACAAAAAAATGATATTTACAATACTGGAATAGTGACAAGCAATGGTAAAGCTCATCTACTTAACACTACAGAAACCGGAGATAAGCACTGGCTCCAACGGGCCACTTTGGCATGTAAAAGGAAAATATTTAGCTTTGTTGTTCCAAATTCAATTTTATTTTCTGTGCAATTCAATTTGATCTGGTAAAAACTTTTTGAATGTGATTTCAACTTTGTAAATTTGCAATTCCTCGCAATCAGGTAGAAGACGAATATATCCGCTGAACAGAAAATACAGGAATCTCGAGATGGACGGGAGAGAGCCTCACTCAAGAATCAATGGTACAACTCTAGCCGAGGGGCCCTGGGGGCGAAAAAACTGGTCACAGCAACTAAACAAATCTCCAAATAGCTACATCAAATTTTTAGTTTGGGAACGAGCAGGAGGCACTAACAGTTTCACAATGTTAGCATGGTTGAATATTGCCTCTGCAAATCCCACGCAAGTCATCAAGCCAGGCAGCTGGGGCCTCAGAATGAACTTAGTATTTGAAGGTCGGTTACCCTTTATAACCTTGCAATTCGCTCGGAAGCCCCCTCCGTCAGAACAGAAACTAAATTACGAGGGATTGGAAAAAAATTGTTGGAATTTCATTGTAATCACTTTTGATTCAAAGAAGGAATTGGCCACACTGTGGGTTAATGATCGTCTTGTTGAATCAGTGAAAACCACGCTATATACTTTAGTCTTTGTAAAACGGTTATGGATTGGAAGTAGAGTGGAAAACGTCGATTCTCCACACCTGACAATGCGTGTTTCCTGTGTACAATTCTTTACGGTAACCTTAACAAGAGCGGCAATGGCAAGAACAAAATTCGTTTGCAAAGGTAAAATGAAAAACTTTGTCACCGAGTTGGATTTATGGTCATGTTATGCACACCCACTGGAGCTCATAATTTTAGAAAAGTCAATTGTTTTCCCCTGTTCTCTTCGTTCCTCATGAGCCCATTACTATAAGTATTCATCTTCCCCAATTAAAGATAGCCCCGACACAGTAGTAGACAAAGCCAGGAGCCCATTGGCTGGGCGCACTTATCTTTTCATATTCACCATGACCCCAACATATAAGTAGAGAAAACTAAAGGTGTCCATTACTACGCATGTTTGTTTTATCTATTCATCCTGAACTCAACACAGTTGTAGATAAAGCTAGGAGCCATTATTACGAGCATTCATCTTCCTCCATTCACCTTAACTCAAACACAGTAGTAAACAAAACCAGGAAACCGTCACTAGAAGAGTTCATCTACCCTTATTTTTCTTGACCTCAAAACAGTAGTAGACAAAGCCAGGAGCCCGTTACTAGGAGTGTTCATCTTCCCCTATTCACCTTGACCCCAACACAGTAGTAGACAAAGCCAGGAGCCCATTACTAG
>JAOCPT020769249.1:0-15941 GCA_026546935.2 Palythoa grandiflora
TTTGAGGCTGTATATATACAGTTTAATTTTGCAACATCTGTAATTGTTATTTTTCCCCCGTTTTTGTTTCTTTTTTCTCTTTTTTTTTTTTTTCTTCTTTATTTTTCTTTACGTTATACGTGTAACTGTTTTTAATTATTTAATAAAAGAGAAAAGTTAAAAATAAAAAAAAAATAAAAAAAACTCGACCTATCCCAATTTTTTATTGCCAAAATGCCAGTATTTGATTTCTTTTGTCATATTTTTATAAATAAACGTCCCCGGCAGTAAGATGGGATGGTCAGAATTACCCCCTTTTTTGGGTGAAATCTCATTATCGGAGAATGAATAAATTATCATGGGATAACGTCATACGTCCTAAATAGATTATTTTATTTTTTACTATTATTTATCCTAAACTCATGAATAAAATGCTGAGCAGATTTTATGCGGATTGTAGCTTAGACTTTGAACTTTATGACAAGACTCATGAATAAAAAAGGGGGTAATTCTGACCATCCTATACTACTCCCGGCATTTCCAGACTTAAAACCAAACATCTATTGTGCTTTCTTCACATGAGCCTTTCACGTATATCTTTTGCCAGATTTGTGAAATATGTCATCAGTATTATTAAGGTTGTGAAATCTTTGAATCGATTGCAAGGGTTTTGTTGGTGTAACTTTTAGAATGAATAAATAAGCAGAACACAAAAAAACAAGCCCCAGTGACATGCTTTAAAAAATAAAATAATAAAATAAGTAAAATGTTAAAATAAATTAAAATATTAATCCCACCGACCGACCCTCTATTTTGAAGTGATATTACTTGTACCACATATATTTTTGTCAGGCTTAATCAAAGATTTTTGTTGAAAGATCACTAGTACCGTATTGATCGATGATAATTTTTTATTTTCATTTTAGTAGCGTTTAGCTCAGAGGATCCTAAAAACTAATAAACTGTATTTGATAGCATAAAACTATATGATTTACCAGCCGAGGTTTTGAGGTTATGGAGAAGCTAGCTACAGAATCTTAACTAAGTTTAGATATACCAGTATTCAATTTAGCATTCAGCTTACTTGTTCTGTTATTGTTGCTTTGCACAGCCCAAAGAAACCCGCCCCTCCACCTCCCCCAGCGGATTGGAGTAAAGATGGAAGCAAAGTGCAATTCTTAACAGAGGACACAATTGACAGTTTTCTTGCTTCGCATCCTTTGGTTCTGGTTATGTTCTATGCTCCATGTAAGTTCAAAGTTTAGGTACTTCTTGCTTAACTTTGCCCTTCCCTTTTTTTTCCCTCTTAATGATTGGCAATTATTGGTTGGAGCATTCTTTAGGAAAACCCTGACCCCTCTTGAACCAAATAATGAATATTCTGTAAGGTTAATGTAATACAATCAGCAGTTTTTAGGTGATCGGTTGAGTCGCGAACAGAAATCAAAACTAACTTCGAATAGGAATGTTTAAGCGCTCACCATACGTAATCCAATAGTTTGGTATGAAGAGTGTTTGATTTACTTCGAGGGACATTGTCAATCAACTGCAGTAAAGAACATTAAAGCTTTTAATTTGGGAATAAAAATATACTAAATTACTCTGGTTAAAACTTTGATTAAAACTATGTTTTGAAACTGTTCCGAAGTTTCGACCTTTTACCGGTCTTCAGGGGAAGTGAGAAAATGTTTATAAAAAAGTAGCGTGTTGAAGACCAAAAAATGCTAATTTCTTTGTTTTTTGAATGTCAGGTTTAAATATTCCTTGGGGAGATGCAAACCATCAGTTCCCGGTTTAAAGCCTTTTCTCCGCAAACATTAATTTACCACGCCTCAAGAACTCGTCTATCACGCCAATTCCTATTTGTGCGTAATTTTTAAATTGAATCCAATGCAACTGAATGGCCTGTTTTTTTGTACGTGTTTCGCAAGAGCAGATTTCTTACTTTTCTCCTTGTAAACAGCCTTCTTGTGCTCTCCTTTTCTTGTGCAAAGCTGCCTATTTGTTTCCCGATAGGCTTTAAACTATGGATGATGGTTTGCATCTCCCCAAGGAATATTTACACTTTAGCATTCAAAGAATAAAGAAATTAGCATTTTTTTGTTTAAACAGACTGCCCTAATCGTTAGTAACGCACTGCTGTTCACGAAGACGTTCTACTTTGTCCATTTCAGGGTGTGGCTATTGTAACTCCATGAAACAAAGCTATTATGATGCAGCTAAAAGACTCGCAAAAGAAAAGGTATTGGGTCTTACTTATATATAACTGCTTAAATTTGGCATGATATCTGGCTTTATTAAATATTGCATTTTTCACGTTCTGATGGTTCACTCAATCTCGGTTATCAGCTCATATACCGAATGACCTGATATGGAAACATCATTTTCCGCGTGTTTTGTAAAAATGAAACAGAATTCAGTAGAGTTTGACTATGATTTCTATGTGTCTAGCTGTTCAGAATTGATTAAGTTCAATAAAACAATTATTCCACTAACCTCTCGTTGGATATGAGGTGAAAATAGTTAACTCAGCACTTCGGGCACTGTCAGTTATCTATCATCTCATATCCAACACGCGTTCGTGAAATTAAATGTATAATCCCACGATAATAGTTTATGCTTTGAAACTGTTGTCTCGGTGTAACCCTTTGCCGGACATTAGAAGTCAAATCAGTTCAAACTGTCATATCAATTCAAACTGAGTGAGTTTTTCATCAGCATTCTACCAAATAATAAAAATTACGTCATGTATTTGCAACTACGTTAATTATCGCGCTGCCATAACAAACAATAAGTAATTAATCAGGCTTGCTATTCTTCAATGACTGAATTACAAGGAGGTGGCTTAATGAGATTTGACCGCAAGCATTTTAAAGGCGCACTCATCTTGTTCAGACAAAGGTTACTTAATTGCACATACGCAAATGCAGCCTCTTTAAAACCCTGACACGACCTCAGGGCATAGCGAGGGGTTAGAGGTCCCCGGTTCGATCCCCGGCCTGGTCGAAGTTTGAATATTTGGGTGACCTTCTTTCCCACTAAAGTTCACTCAGCTTTCCATCCTTCTGGGGTGAGTAAAATGAGTACCAGCATACATCTAGTACATGGACCACTTTGAAGCGGCTGCCAGGCGCCTATATATATACTTCCGGTCCGCTGGGGGTAAGTTATCATTGTAAAGCGCCTTTGAGCTCCAGGAAAAGGTGCTACATAAATGCATCACTTTACTTTACTTTTACAGCACCAGAGCCAGTTGGAATTAGCTGGGAGTCAATTTTTCTGAGGGACAAAAATCCTCGGAGTCAGATTGCAATCGACAAATCTCAGCTCACGTGCGGAGCCTGGGACTCGATCCTGGGCCATAGAGGTGGAAGGCGTGAGTGATAGCTGATACGCCAATCTGACTCCCCATATATAATTACATCACTATCGAAATATAGTGCATGTCACTCAATTATCAATTGCAAGTGAAAAATATTTACCCTATGCGCGTGTCACGAATTTTTCTCGCCATTGGCTGAGAACAGCGTGCGATTGGCTGGATGTAATACATTATAATCTCGCCATTGGCTGAGAACAGCGTGCGATTGGCTGGATGTAATACATTATACTCTCGCCATTGGCTGAGAATAGTGTGTGATTGGCTGGATGTAATACATTATACTCTCGCCATTGGCTGAGAACAGCGCGCGATTGGCTGGATGTAATACATTATACTCTCGCCATTGGCTGAGAATAGTGTGTGATTGGCTGGATCTAATACATTATACTCTCGCCATTGGCTGAGAATAGTGTATGATTGGCTGGTTGTCATGCAATATACGAAGCCTTGCCTAACGCACCCCTTCGGCAGAATGTAATGTTGTATCTTTCCTTTTATTTTTTCTACTATTAAACATGTCGATCTTTTATTGCTAAGTATAATAAAAGGTTTTCCTCTGTTGAAGCCCGATGCAATCTTGGCTGCCCTTGATTCTGCCAAGTACAGCAAAAAGTCTAAAAGTTTTGATGTTAAAGGATTTCCAACTTGTAAGTATTCTGACATTGTTGTGACAGTGTTACCAAGATTGTACGCAGTGAGTTTATACCAATCTGTTGATTCACTTTATGTGAAGAGTTTCTTTAATCTTAAATGGCTGAATCTGGTGCTCGCTATATTTATAATAGTAAACAATCTGACGAGCATTTCTCGCGGCATGACGGTGACTTACTGAGATGTTTTAAAATGTGCGATTCCTTATCCTTGCGAAGGTGCTCCTATATACGTGTCGAATAATGGCGGAAAGTCTCTGTGGAGATTAAACTGCGTTTTCCTGATTTGTTGTTGAGAAATGCTCATCTGATTGTTTTACTATTATAGATATAGCGAGCACCAGATACAGCCTTAAGATCAAAGAAGCCCTTCACATAAAGTGAATCAACAATTAACTACGCTAATTTAAACCTCTGTCATTAATCTTTTGTTGTGTTCATTGTCTTAGCTATCCTATTCTCTATTATTGTTTATTTCTAAGATCAGCATGTACTTATTATTCTGTTGTAAGATATTTGTATTTAACTGTTATTAAATCAGTAGTAGTTATCATTTTGATGATGGCAGGAGATGCTGCCCAAACATGGACCGTATTCATAAATGGCAGCGATTTTAATATTCGTTTGTCTTCATTCAAATTAGCCTACAAAGCTTCGTTTTGGTTAACATAATCTTTTGAAAGTTTAACTCAAGAACGACGCATGGTAGGCTAATTTGAATGTTGTTAAAAGAATGTTAAAATCGCCGCCATTTATGAATAAGGTCCATGTAAAAAAATACACCATGAAGGCGTATAAAGTAGTTTTACATTTTGATCTATTTAGACCTTTTGATAACATGGATGTCACTTGCATGCTTTGCTGCATTGCATCCAAAATTCGAAGTGAACGAATTCGCTTTGACGTTGGTGGAAATTTAATTCTAAATGTTTTTCCTTTTTAACAAATTCTTAGCATTAAACATCTGTATTCCTTATTTAGTAGATTTGAAAAAGAAATTTTTTCTTGTTGTTACATTAGATAAAATTGCATTAATTATCACATAATTTTCAGTTATCTCCTTACAAAAGTTCTGAAAGTGAAACTCTGAAGTGTATTTTAAAGTTTTCTGATTATATTGTCGTCTCTTACCTTTAGTTTTGGCAAGAAAGATACTAAATTTAGCGTCTGAAAAATGTCAGTAGTTCCAAAATTTACATGTTATTCTAAACTAAGGTAAAGTGTCGCAAATAAACCTGTTTCAGTTGCTAATATATTTAATTTTTGACAGTGAAATACTTCCGTAATGGCGAGTTTGTGGAAGATTATGATGGAGACAGATCAACGGAAGACCTGATTCGCTTCATGAAAAGGTTAATAACCATTACAACAAGAAATGTGGTTTTCTGTTTGGGGCAAACTAAGTACTCCACTCAATAAAGTTCCCTGTTTTTCACGCGTAACGAAAAACTTTGTACATGAAAATATTGTTCTTGGTTATGGAGCTTTGAGGGATAATAAATCAAGTGAGAGAAATGTAATTCTCAAATTCACTTATTATTCGTGTAGTAAACAGCCAATGAATAACGACCATTTGGGTCAGGTGAATAAGTAATATATCACAGACGAGCACAAGTGTTTGATCACCCGTTCCAAACACTGAGAAAATAATGTCCCTAGGGGGGAAGCGCCAAGGGCTTTATTGTTTTCAAAGTGTTTCGTACGTGTGACCAAACACGAAGTGCAAGTTTTTGATATGGCCCTCAACTGGGCATGAGAATTTTTGAAACAACAAAGACACAAACAAGACAAAGTGTGATCATGAGAAGTGTCACTGGAATCCAAATTATTTACATCGGGCTGGGTTTTGATGTCAAACTTGTTGTGGACGAAACTAAATAAATTAGTATTATTACTGAAATTGGACTTAACTATTGCCCGTGTGTTTAATTTGCTTTGGTCAGCGCACTTCTCTTAATAAAAAATTTTGTGGTACTACCAGGAATGATCGGAATGTGCTTTCTAGACCAATCAGAGCCCGAGTTTTGTGCTATAGTGACCCCACTCACTACTATCAAGAAACCTAGCGGTAAAAGAGAGAATTTCAATTATTACTCATATAAATAACTTCAGACATGAAGTGTAATAACAAATTTCATGTTTATAACACATACTATTTATCGCTAGAGTGTGGTCCGTTCTTCTCTAACACTGGGTAGTGTCTGATAGCGGGCACAGCTCCATAAGTCTTAGGGGGATATCGTTCGCCATTTTTTTTGCAACTTCCGTCACGAACTTGCTCAGCTCGGCAGTATAGTTGAGACTGATAGCACATACTCCGCGCTTTCCTCCAGGGTCTAAAATGGAAAGATTTACTTTTCTGGACAACTGCCATAGAGGATGTGCTTTGTCAACCAAATTTACTTCTTCCAAAGTTTTTAGCTCTGGAAACCGCGCTCCTTCTTCCCTGGAGTCGAAAGAAAAGAGAAACAAACGTTCAAAATCATCAAAACGATATAAATAACTTCTTCGTAAATTAATGGGCACTGCATTCCAGTGACACTTGTCACACCTTGTTTTGTTTGCATTTTTGTTATTTCAAGACTTTTCATGGCCGATTGATAAGTCATATTTTAAAAGAACTTGCACTTCGTGTTTGATCACACGTTACAAACACTTCGAAAACAATAATTGAATAAAACCCTTGGGGCTCGCCCTTTAGGACTTTCATTGGTTCTTCATTATTTGATACATTACTTCACCACTCATTGTTACCGATAAATTTGATTTTGCATTTTTGTGTGAAGCCGCCGATTTTTTTAAATTTCTTTTAAACGCAACAGTTCCTCTCGGTAGGCGGATCAGCCCACTAACCAGTCTGGCTCGACAATATAGAAAGACTTTAAATAATAAGACGCTGTTGTCCTGTACTTTAGTTCCTCCATAGCCACTGAAGGTGGTTTACTAAATGTCTCCGTTTTGTCTTTTAGACTGGACAAAGAGCCTGAGAAGGAGGAAGGCTTGAAGTGGGAATCAGTCGAGAAGTTAAACACCGCCAACTTTGACAGCTTTGCTAAGGATAAGAAACATCTTGTGGTTATGTTTTACGCACCTTGTAAGTTTTTTGAATATCTTAATAGATAAGTTCATTAGTACCTGTTTTGTTCCAGAAATATTTTCCCCTACGATTGCAGGATTGCTGCTCTAACTTCAAAAGAGGAAGACATCAAAAATTCCTTACCTCGCAAGGTTTGACAAAGCCTTGCTATGCACGCACTCGGCCATTTACTCTTGGAGGTTCAACAACAACTGTGGACAGCTGTTACGTTCTTGTTAGGACTCATCAGCACGGTATAGCTGGTTTCCAGAGGTGACTTCAGAGTAGTGCTTTTTTAAAAATATCAGTCCCATAATTACGTTTATAGGACTGTGGCTGGAAATTGTCTGCATGGAGTATGGAGCATTGAGAAGCTAGCAGCTTATAGGCGCCTGTTTGGATTGCATCATTTGTCGGTAGAATATGTAAGCTGGGCGTTGAAGGAAAGTGTGCTGTTCGTGTCTTTTCAGTAACGCATGCTCAATGCTTATAATTTGCTTGTAATAAGTCCGTCTTGTTTCAGGGTGTGGTCATTGCAAAAACGCGAAACCCAAGTTTGAACAAGCAGCCAAGGTTTTCGAATCCCAACCGGATCACGTATTTGCTGCTGTAGATTGCAACACCGATGGAGGTAAGGTAGAAATGTGATATTATATCCAGTTTGATTGAGTTTAATGTCAGGTATACGTTGGATTGTTTCAATGTAGATGCAACGCCATAGAACTAAGAGTTGTAACAAAACCACAAACCACACATCATGATGATGATGGCAGCAATGGAGTCATTGTGATGATGATCGTGATGATGGTAGCGATAATGGTTTTGGTGAAGACAATGATGGTGATGGTGGTAATAATGATAGGATGATGGCGATGTGATGGTGGTGATAATGATGAGGAAGATGATGGCGGTGATGATAGGATGATGGCGACAATGATGAGGGAAATGGTGGTGGAGATAACGATAGGATGGTGGTGATGATGATGATGGCGATAATGATGAGGAAGATGATGGTGGTGATAATGACAGGACGATGGCGATAATGGTGACGATGATGATGGTGGCGGTGATGATGTCAGTGCTTTCTGAAGTCAATTTTCACAACACTATTAAGAACAACGTACACCGCATTGGAAAATTCGTTTTAGGAGGCTGTTTTGCTCCGCCAGTCATTGGAGATTTGCGGCGCATTGCATAGATGTCCAGTGGACCTTCTTCCTCCCCCCGGCGGGAGGATTTCGTACACTGGTGAATGCTGCAAATGTAGGTATGACCCCCAACTTTTATTTTGTAGGTCTGTGCGATAAGCACGACGTGAATGGGTATCCAACCATCCGATTCTACAACTACGGTACCTTTGTGGTGGAGTACGACGGAGCCAGGGAAACCGAAGACTTCACCATGTTCATGGAAGATCCACCGAAACCGTTTCATCCTGAAGACTCTCAGGATGAATCTCAAAAGCGAGTCGAACTATGAAAGCAAATAACTACTGTGCTCTTATTCACTTATCTATTAAATTTTTACAATTAAAGGACCCCTCCTATTTTGAAGGTTGACATTAACCTAACTGCTGCTACGTGTAATAGTCTTCACTGTCCGTGTTTGCAAACTAAGGCCCGCTCAAAATGTGTTTTGCCTAAGATATTAAATACTTTTTGTTGAGAGTATAGTCGTAGTACAAGACTTCCCCATCATTGACATTAACACAGCAAGAAACTGAAAAGAAAACCTTTTTATCTGGTTGTTTTCGGGATTTATCGCTGAAAGCAATTGCAATGATTGATGGAAAGAAAGTTTTGATACAGCTTCGACTAAAAATGGCAGATAGCAAGCCTTGAACATTTACAAAGCAAATGATACGTTTGCAATCCTGTCCAGGCGCCAAATTGAGCGTTAAGTTGCAAACAGGGTTGGATTTAAAGAATTGCGCCGAGAATGGATTATGCGCGACCAAATCAATTTATAATGATTTATACATCAGACCGATTGATTGATTGATTAAACTTATTTTGTTCGTGACGTCGCCTTTTTTGTGACCAGAAACTGTTTTTATAAACTAAATAAAGTTTGTAAATGCTTTGAATCAAATCATGGAACTATCTTTTATTGACAAAAGATTCGAACAGAAAACAGTGAAATCAGTTAGTTTTTCCTAGCGAAGAATCGATGAAGCCCATGCCAGAGTTAATAAACATGTAAAACATCACGCAGTTTGATTGAAATTGTATGGTAAAAAAAATATTTTATATGGAAAGGAGCCCATTACCAGAAGCGTTCATCTTCCTTTTTACCTTGTTCCGCCACAAAAGTAGACTGAACTACTTTCATTTTAGATTTCGTCACCCGCTTAGCAGTATGAGACCCTTTTTTATCTGCCAAACAGCAGATGGATATTACTCACTTTTATTCCATTCATAAACAGTTTCTTAAAAAATTAGCCTGCGTAGCAAGTGTTTCAGTGGCGTTTTAGATTTTTTTGGAGTTTTATCCTGGAGAAACTTCTACGCCACAAATGGGGTTGGATCGGCCACATATTGCGCAAACCAGAAAATAATATTAATGTCACAAGACAAGCGCTGAAACAGAACCCTCAAGGAACGAGAAATAGAGAAGACCAAGAGCCACCTGGCGTAGATCTACAGAGCAAGAACTATTAAAGGCCACGGGAAAATCCTGGAACGAACTTGAAAACTTGGCAAGAAACAGAGCGAAGTGGAGAACGCTTGTGTGTGACCAATGCGCCTCATGGGGTTCAAGGGTTGAGTGAGTGCGAGTGATCCGTGAGACAAGTGGGGCAAGGACAAAAATGAGGGGGTTTGAATCCCCTTCTTCCTTTCACCTCCCCTTTAAGTTTGTCCTCGCCCCACGTTTCTTGCGCATAAAACACCTCTGCCCGTTTCTGCACGGCCAAAACTCAAAAATCATTCAAAACGCCACGGAAACGGTTGCTACGCAGGCTAACAAAAAGGGTTTGTAAAAATAACCTTCACTATTACTATTGTTAAGGGGCCCGGCATTTTCTTAGTAATGTGCTTTTTTTAGGGGATGAAATGTACCAGGGTTCCTGCAGCTAATAACTCACCAAATTTAAGACCTTTTTAAGACTTTTTATGACCTAAATTTCTTAAATTTATGACCTAATATTCCTTCGAGCTTTTGTTATCGAATGATCTGGAAGCAAGTCACGTGATCCTAAATGACGACATCCGTAGACCAATAATATATGATAAGGGGGCACATGTGATCGTTCTGTTTGAGAGCTGGTGTGGAAACGATTACTGAACCATCCGCAAACTTTCGCAAATGACGCTTTTATCTATATGCAATATGCAGAATTTGAGAATGAGAAACGAAAAGTACTTTTGAACAAAAATTTAAGACTTTTTAAGACCTCAATGATGAATTTGTTCAAATTTAAGACATTTTCAAGGCCTTGAAAATACAAAATCAAAAGTAAGACTTTTTGAGACTCCGCAGGAACCCTGTGTACTCTACCCCAAATTTATAATAACCTCGGCAATATAAAAAGATTAATACGGCTTATCGGTATCATATTAACTTTTATTTCATTTTTATTTACGTAACAAACGTGATATCTTGCCTCAGTCTCAAACGTTACGTTAAACAGTCCTTGCGTGCGACAAAGGGTTGTTTTCATTCATCGTCGTGCAATCTACTGACTCTCATTATCAAATCTGATTATACGTTTACAACCTCGCAATTCAACCACTCACAGTGTACAGTTATGGTAAACATTTACTCAAAACTGACTTCCCACTGCTAATATAAGCTAAGCACTACTCTAATAAATTTTTCATACAAATACTGCGCATTTTCAGCGCGAGAAGCTCAATGTATCTTGGAATGAAAATCAAAGGTGCCACAAAGCACTGATGACCGAGTGGTGTTTGTAGGTCAGAATAGATATACAAAAGCATTGTCTGTAGAAAATTAATTTGTACGGTTCGCTAAGACGAAGAAGTTTAAAGATGGCTTGAAAGAGTTGCAGGAGAATCAAACAGTCTAAAAACGAAAGAAGTAAGGAATTTTCCTAACGTTTCTGTTCGCTTTCCGATCCCGTGATTTCTCGTATCGAAAATCTTGAACACCAAAAAACGCGGCTGAGAACCGGCAGTGTGTGATGTCCACTGAATTTCAGAAATGTTAGAAGCTACACATGGTATGAATACAAAATGTGTGACGTGGTGCATTTTCCGGCATAAAAATGTAAACCCTTATCTTACTAAACCTAGTTTCAGATACTGAAACCAAGAATGTCTTCAGCGGTTGGTTAAATTCCTGTAAAGTGACCAATCATTTTGTTTGTCTCGTAATGTAGATCCAGAAAATTTCTATTGTATCGAGAAATTTTTTTGCTAGTTTGGTAACACACGGAAAGTTCAGTAGGGCAAGGGTTGATACTACATATGAAAAAATATATTAAAACTAATGTAAGCAAACCCAAGGCTACTGGTGGTCAGGCGTAGATAGTGAAGTAAAACCGTTTGGCATGAGAATGTAAATGAAGTGTCGGTAAAGATGAAGAATCGTATCAATGCCTGGTCACCCCTAGACTTGATGTCTAGTACAATCCGTACTACTCAACTACGAGACGGTCTGTTGTTCTTGTTTCCTTCAGTAACACTGAAATATTTACATCACGCTTAAATCCCAAATATCTTAACTGAATCTTAGAATGCTTAACACAGCACTGTACACTAAATTGAATGCTGATGATACAAACAATTATATTACAAAACTGTAACACCGTTAAGAACAATTCTGAAATAAAGAAACAGTTCTTTTAATAAGTTAAAATGGGCTGGTTAGGAAATAAAGCAGGAAGACAAAATATTTCCCGTTTACTTTGATTCCTCTCAATCAGCTCAGCCTTAAGTTGTCCGAGGTTTTCCCTGAATTCCATAAAAAACAGGAACCCTGTAGTATAAAAAGCAGACAAGCAGTCTACTGCCTCGCGCTAACTTCTAATTTTGATTTCGCATTAATTTACACACTTTTTCTGTACTTTTACACTATGATACAAGCCGAGCTTTCTGTCCTTTCCTCACTGACTCGCTGAGTGCCGTTTGCCTGGTTATTCGCCTGGTTATTATCAGTCGTCCCTTTAGGCTTTCCCCCGAAGGCGGCCTGCTTGCCACGAGTTGTTTCTCCCAGAATATCACGAACGTCTTTAATCTGTAACAGGCAAGTGAAAGAAGTGTTAGTGCGCTGCGCTTTACAACTTGACCGATGTAATTATAAGGCCCAGCCTGTTCGTACACCTGCAAAATTTGAAAATCCGCGGTATTTTTCAGCTTTTTCCAGGGCTTTTTAGGGATCTTTGAGCTCAGATATTTGATTACTTTTTCCGCTAGTTTTATTGTATTAATCCAGAGAAAATCAACAATTTTTATTATCGTCTACAAAAATTAATCAATAAAATGAATTATTTTTCGAGATATTTTTTTCAAAAAGTGGATTTTGAATTTGTAAACTTTTTAGATATCGTATTTCAAATAAATCAGGATTCCGGAAGCCGACAATTAAATTTTGCTGCATTCCAGATTCTGTTACATGGGCCAGCGACACCATCCAGTTACCTTCAGTTTCCCAGTCTGACAAGCGCTGATTCAGGATAAGTAGTACTTGGCGCTTACAAATAATTGGCAAAGTTTATCAAATTAAATTTTTCTTAACAAATCTGTTTGTGATTCGTTTCTAAACTAATCTAAAGGCTACTAGTAGGTAGCTTTTATAAAGACATTTGGAAAGAGATTTAGGTGGTCAAATCACAGGAACATTACAAGTATAAGTTAATTTTGATAAAAAGAAAAAACAAACCCACCAAACAAAACACCAGAATGAAGGAAGGAAGGAAGAAAGAAAGAAAGAGAGAGAAAAAAGAAAAACAATTTGGCCATAGATAGCTGTAATTCTGAAATTGCTGAATAACTGCAAATAGTTTTAGTTTCTATTGCAGTTTTAGACCCGCAAAAGATGAGTTTTTTTAATTATATTACGTTTCATAAGTGAACTCCATTACCCACAACTTGACTCAAATGGAAGAAGCACCTCTTGGAACATACAAACATAAAACAGTGAGGTAAGAAAAACGTAGCTCTCGATTGATATGGTTGCTAGTGCAATGCTTGTTTGTGAGAGAAAGCATCGGAAACTTACCGCAACAGCAATGTGCCCCTGGCGGGTCCGTTTGTCACATAATGCACGAATCTGAGCCTATAAATCAAACAAGGTTTTTTTAGGTACATACTTCAAATCTCAAACTCGCCAATCTATATTTTAATGGAGACGAGCCAGCCCGCTCATTGTCACGCAGTATGTTATTAAAAGGAAACTTTCATTCATGAGTCTTTTTTCAGCCGTTATTTGTCAAGCCCCGCTAACCAACGGCTTCTGACCCAATAACATTCCCTATTAAGATACCATATTCTGGAAACGTATTTCCAGTCGTTGCTTGTTTCAACAACAATCAGCAATAATCCATTCAATCCATGTTGTTACTGGTTATCAAAAAACAAAGTGAAAGGGATGTTCTGTTCAGATAAGCAGCCGTTTATATCAGGCGGGAATTACAAGAGCCCATCGTAGGGTCTGGAGACAACCCTTATTCGCCGGCCCCGAGACAACTTAAATGAGCTTTTACATGAAGTTTGAACGACCGATGCTTTTGATGCGGCCAGGATACATGAACATCCACAGAATATACACACACTGCAGGCACTAAACAGGAGCCTTCTCGCTTTGGGTGGGCGAGTTGAGTGTTTACATGACAAAAGGTTATCCCATCTACCAGGGTTTCCCAACCTGCTCAGCTGGGACAACTCGCCTCCCGCCCTCCTCCCCCTCGAGTTTTCTCACCTTCCTGAGGTAAGTTGTTAAACGGTTCGTTGAACTTTTAAAGAAATAAAAAACGTTTTTTAGGGTAATATGTCACCCTCGTGAAATAAAGTTTATTGTATTGTATTGTATTGTAATAGGTGAAAAGTTAGTTCGCCCGGGGTAACTAGGGTCTTAGAGAAATAATGCGAAGGAGACTAGCTGGCCCAGTAGTTTCTGGTTTTAACACAACTAAAGTTTTATGACGAAGTAAGGCATGAGTAACGGGCCAGAACCCCACGTTTGTTTCACTGTATTGTGACTGGTAAAGCTATACGTATAATGACTTTTTCATAGTTTGATGCCAATTCAAGCCCTCTATTCAAATCTCTTCATATACTTAAGTTTCCTGATGTTGTTATCCTTCATACTGCTACCTTTATGAATAAATTTAGTAATAATATGCTGCCATCAGTTTTCACAAATTTCTTTACTCCTGTTAATAGAATTCATACTTATAACACTAGACTAGCCTCTAAATCTTCCTATGCAGCAACAACAACAACAACACTTTATTTCACCCCAGAACATACAAGAAATAAAAGATTAAAATTATAATCGTACAGATAATGATAGGGCGCTGGCTGCCCGAAATAACCTAAGAGTTAAAAATGCCAGGCAGTCAGAGACACCACTACAATAATTCTCGTTTCTATGTTGACATTTGAGGCACGTGCGGATCTTGGTTAGTAGGAAAACTGCAAAGTTTCATGCTTTTATCACAAAAGTGAACAATTCGGCTAGTTTTTGGACGTTAGCAGTTGGATTAAAATAAAATTGCACTAAAAGAATTTACTTATTCCAATATAGTTTATATGACTGTCTGAACTAGCCTGCGAAGCAGGCGTTCGCTTTGTTTTTCGTCTGATTTAGAACCCAACCTTCCCACCGCACGAGCGAAGCGAGTGCGAGTGAGGGAACGCCTGCCCATATGTCATTGAAAATATAATTGCCACCCTCTGTAATTGACACCACTGGACATCAGTTAAATCACAATAGGCAAGCGCTTCCTGAACATAAATTTTGACAGGTGACATGTACCATGTCCCAGTTGTACTTGGAACAATGTCAACTTGTTCTAGGGAGAATAAACAAACTCTTTATGTTCGCCGCGTGGCAAATAATCATGTCGACGCCGACAAAAATTGTGAAGCCGACAAAAAGAGGAAGGGCAAGACAAAAATATAATACCTGCAGAATGTGTAAAACTGAAATTGGTTCAAATAGACCTTGTCACGGTCTCGTCCGCCATTTTGTCCAGTAGGCCTGGAAATTGAGACACGGTTACTAAGCTACACACAAATCTCTTAAAATTTTGGCGTCTTGCGTAGACACAGTAGCGATTCTCAAATATTTCTTCGATAATCACACGACTTAACGTAGAAACATCCCCTGACATTGAAGGTAAGTTCATTTTGCATAAGTGTGTTGAAAATCAACTCGATCTGTCGATAATTGGACAACTTTTGATCGTACTTATTTCTGGTATCGCGTTCGAGTTCAAGAGCAAATAGCAAGTGGCATACTCCAGAAACACAGACTGAAGCTCCAAATAACCGGTTCATGTTTTACAATGAAACCTGTTCAATATTTTAATTTTGAGTCAAAGAAGAAATATTTTCAGTAAGCAACTAGTATTACAAAAGGTTTTGTTTCGCTTTATTTTTCAACCAAAATGTGTGTAGTTCTTTCAGTAAATAGTTTTTAAAAAAACTATTCAATGCGTCGGCTAGTAGATACAAACTTCAAGTAACGTAGAGATCGATTTGTGGAACATTTAAGAGATGTTCAAAGAAATGATCTTTCTCTGTCTAAACCAGTCGCGCGTCATTTTAATCTTCCAGGACATTCTTTTCGCAACATGCAAATCAGCGGCGTTGCTCTTCACAATGGCTCTAATGAGCTGCGCAAAAGAAAGGAACAAAAACTTATTTTCAAACTCGGTACCTTGGCT
>JAOCPT020769882.1:0-15926 GCA_026546935.2 Palythoa grandiflora
AGAACGAGGCTTGTTGGGCTTATTTGAATGTTCACAAAAGAATATTTAAAATCGGCACCATTATGAAAGTGGTCTATTATGAATGCTGAAACATCACAAAACAATAAATTGTGAGGGTATGCAAATACACTGCGACCATTACCTCTGTCATGATTTCCTGATCTTCCATCATGTCGGGCTGAGGGGGGTGGGTATTTGTCTCATTTCGGCGCGCGGAGCATCGCGGGGTCAAAACAAGATGGCGGATACCGAATTGAAGAAAGAGATCAGAGCAACTGTGCCCAAGTGGAAATTAGGAGTCAAATCGCGGGACAAACGGCAGGAAAATATTGTTAATAATGTTTTTAACGAGTTGGAGATTCTTTCTGATGTTCTTTTTAGCAAATACAGTGGTTCTAGCCATCAAAACAAGCTTTATCATCGAATTGTGGATTTATGGCCAATTATGACCAAGAGAGTATTGGAAAAGCTCCACAGTGGTATAGCTGTTCGACTGAGGAGTACTCCCACTACCGCATCGCCTTATTTCTGTAGAGTTGACAGGGAAGTTCCAAGAGAAGTGTTTGATATTATTTGGAAAGAGATAGTTGAACATAATGGCTTTGGTCACGAAGCAAACCAAACTACAGCTACTGTCACAATAAGAATCACCGATCGGCGAAAGGCTGTTTATATTTTTAACAAGATGAACTCCGATGGGTGTGTAATTGAAAAGCAAAGCTCCTACGCAAGTACTTTGCCGACGAAAGTAAGGCCGAAGTAATTATTACCAAGGAACAACCTCTGATTATAAAATACAGAAAGAACAGCGAAGTTTTAACTCTAACATTTCATTATGGACACTGGAACAGTTTTGGAATCCCTCAGCATTAGATACTGTGGCGAAGAAAAAACCTGAGTCTTTTATCCTGGTTCAATATATACTTTATTTACATCTCCGCCATGTTTTTCCATGTGTTCGCGATAACCCATAATACTAACTTACACAGGGAGCCCGATATACTATCGTGGCAAATCCACGACACTCCCAACAACAACAAAAAATGCTAAGCTAAAATATAACAGTATAACAAGTATAAAGTCTAGTGATAATATAGTTCAATAGTTCAAGTTCATTGTAGTAGCTTTGGGGCAACTTCCTTCAGCCACGCCTTCGCTTTCTCAGCAGCTCGTCTGCTTGGTCGACTGCTCGTCTGGATTGGGGGAGCATCAATCGCTTTCTCTTGAGCTTTATTTTCAACACAACTGGACTTTTCTGATGAACATTCCAGTGGGTACAGTAGGTTGATCGGCCTTGTTAGGATATTCTTTGAAGGTAGAGTTACTTTGGCAGATCTAATCTGTCCATCTTTACTGGTGATCAGTTCATTCACCATACCAAGTCTCCAGCTTCCTCGCGGTAAACTGTCATGGATTAGAACAACATCATTAACTTCAATCTGTGGATGAACTCTTCTAGGTTTCTTAAGTAAGTTTGGATTTCTATGTTTCTCTCGAAGACTAAGAAGGTAATCATCAGTCCAAATTCTCCAGAAATATTTCAAGTGTTCTTGGCAATGTGCCCATATCTGTAGTAATGCTTCATCTGAACTCTGGTTAAGTACAAAGTCTGGATCCTTTGGGTCGTATGATGGTAAGGTATCAGGTATGCCTGTCTTTACATCTTCTTTCAATCTCAAGAAACACTGTGGTGTGAGCACAGTACCTGAACTGATGTCATCAGAAATATATACAAGTGGGCGAGTGTTCAGTATAGCAGAAATCTCAGCTACAGTAGTAACAAGTTGATCATAAGTAATGCAGGATCTTCCCAGTGTTCGTTTAAGTGCTTTCTTTACCAGAGCGACAAGTCTTTCATAGAATCCGCCCATCCAAGGTGCATTCTCTGTGATAAAGTGCCATTGGATGCCTTGTTCTGCAATATAATTCTGTACATCATCACTTGATTGCACATCATTCCACATTTTTCCAATACATTTGCTGGCTAGTTTAAGTTGACTTGCATTGTCTGAGTGTATTTGTTTAGGGGTCCCATATAACGATATAAATCTTCTAAGGCATAGAAGAAACTGTTCAGTAGACAAGTCTCTTATTACTTCCAAATGGATAGCACGAACTGCTAGACATGTGAAGAGACAAATCCATACTTTGCTGGTCTCTCCTAAATCATTTCTAATGTTCAAAGGTCCTAAGTAGTCTAGTCCTGTAACTGAAAATGGTTGTGTCTTACTAGTCACTCTTTCTGTTGGAAGTGGGGGCATAGGAGGCATCTTATATGGTCCACCCTCCCAACGTCGACAAATTCTGCAGTCACGTTGAACTTTCTTTACAGCAGCGCGTCCTTGCGGAACCCAGTATCGCTGTCGTAGTTGTGCTAGTGTGTGTGAAATTCCAGAGTGGGACACTTTTTTATGTGCTTCTTTGATGACTAGTTTAGTAAAGTAATCATTCTTTGGCAGTAGTATTGGATTCATTGCAGTTATACTAATGTCACTATTACTAAGTCTTCCGTAACATCTCAGTAGACCTTCTGAATCAATCTGTAGACCAAGTTGAGTAATTAAGTTGTTTCTCTTGTTTGCTTTGAGGTCTTCTATCACTTTATGAAATGTTCTTCTTTGGATTCTTTGTTCCCATAGGGATCTTGCCTTCTGTAGTTCTAGTGTTGTAATTGCACCAGTCTGTTTAACTTTGTGTTTAAGTCTGTTGATAAATCTCAGTGCTAGTGCAGTTACTCGTAGTAATCTTGATATAGACGAAAATCTTTCTTCTTTGATTCCAAGAGGTGCGTCGGTGACTGTTGTTTCATTTTCAGATATCAGACTCGCTTCGTACATTACTTTAGTCTTCTTGAATTCTGAGTTGAATACATCAGAAGTGACTTCATCGATTGACCATATCGGCCACGTGCATTGCGGGTTTTTCAGCCATTGTGGACCTTTCCACCAAAGTGAACAGTTTTCCAGTTCAGCTGCAGTGGTACCTCTTGTTGGTAGGTCAGCTGGATTCTCTTCTGTAGTTATGTACCTGAAGGTGATATCATGTGACTTGATTTCCTTTAATCGGTTTTCGACAAAGACTGAAAGTGGCTTACTGGAGTTAAGCCAATGTAGTACACATTGTGAGTCAGTCCATAAAATCTTCTGTGCAATGCTCAGTTTCAATTGAGTTTCTACAAACGTGAGACATCTAACTCCGATAAGAACACCAAGTAGTTCTAGTCTAGGAATGGTTAACTGCTTAGTTGGGGCAAGTCTTGACTTTGAAAACACTAGGTGTACAATTGAATGCATGTTGGTTGTAACAAGTAAGTAAACAACAGCTGCATAAGCTTTCTTAGAGGCATCAGTAAAGCAGAGTAGTGTATATGTAGCAGAGTTATTAGTGTCAATAAATCTTGGTACCTGTATTTTCTCAATCAGTTGCAATTCTTTAAGTACCTCAGTACACTGTTGTTGATCTTCACTTGTTAGTTTTTCATCCCACCCTTGCCCTTTATTCCATAGATGTTGAATAAAGAGTTTAGCAGGTAAAGTAATGGGTGTGAACAGTCCAATTGGATCAAACACTGATGAAACTGCTTGAAGTACTCCTCTCTTGGTTGTTGTAGGACATGATGTCAGTTTGGCTGTTGTTAAAGTATCTTCTTTACGATTCCAGTGCATTCCAAGTACTTTCACTGTTGCTTTGTTATCGAGTTTGTCTTTCTCTAGGATTTGATTCAGTAGCTCTTCTGAGTTTGATGTCCATTCTCGTAAATTCATTGAAGCTCTTTCAAAGATTGCTTTGCTTTCTTTGTAAAGTTTGACAGCATGTTCAATGGTATCAGTACCATAAATCACATTGTCTACGTAAATGTTCTCACGAATGAGTTGAGCCGTTTCAGTCCCTTCCTTGTTTAAATGAAATGCAATCGTATTGGCTAACAAAAAAGGGCTTGAAATGATGCCAAAAGGTAAGCGAGTGAAACGATACGTTTGAATGTTTTCAGATATCTGATCTGGTTTGTTAGGATCAGCTAACCATACAAATCTTGTTGCATCTCTTTCAATGTCTTGTAGTCCTACTTGTAAAAAGGCTTTCTCAATATCTGATATCATAGCTATTGCATTGCAACGAAATCTTAGTAGCAGTCCACTTAAGTTCTCTAGCATTACTGGTCCTCGATAGAGACAGTCATTTAGGCTACAGTTCTTGTCATCAGTTTTCGCAGAAGCATCATATACAATCCGAACCTTTGTAGTTGTACTTGTAGGAGTGATAATTGGGTGATGTGGAATGTAATGTTTCCTGGTGTTAGCATTAATTTCGCCAGTAGTTACCTTCTCAATCACTCCTTTCTTTAGTTGATCTTGTATGATGGAATCATATTGTTTAAGTAATTGTGGTGTCCTCTTCAATCTTTGGACAAGTGATTTCAATCTTCCAACAGCCAGGCCATAGTTGTCAGGTAAGTCTTCTGCATTCTCTTTCCATGGCCAAGTTGTATAGTATCTGTTGTTTTCATACTTGATGGTTGCATTGAAGTTATGAAGTGCAATATCATCTTCTGATTCGGTTAATGGATCTTTGATTCCTATTGATTCTAAGTTCCAAAATTCATTGATGCTGGGCTTCATAGTAAGTGAATCATCAGGTGTAGTGAAATGAACATTATTTACAGTTGATTCAGTTCCAAATGTGTTGACAAAGAGTGCTGGTGAGTGTACTTCTGAAGTAGTTGATGAGTTAGTTGTTGTTCTTCCTGTTAATATCCAACCAAGTTTGGATCCTAGCAAATACAGTCCACCTTCGAGTTGTACTCTCATAGGTTCTATGAGATCTAAGTAGTAATCATTACCAATCAAAATGTCCATGTTTATAGTTTCATGTTGTGTTGGTAGAGTATCTGCCAGAGGAATACCTTGCAGTAAATGACTGTTGATTATATTGGCTTTGATTGGCATTCTGTGGACTTTGCCAGTAATTTCTGGGACAACATTTACAGATAGTTTGATGGTGTTATTATCTTTCAGTGGTAATTCAATAGTAGTTGTTGGAGTTTTGATAACAGTGCTTGATGAGTTTCCAAAGGTAACAAGTTTAATTTCTTCAGTCTTTCCAAGTTTAAGGTTTAAGTCTTTAGCAAGTTTTTGTGTAATATAAGATCTGTAACTTCCTGAATCAAAAAGTACCTTCACAGTTTTTGTTAAGTTTGAGTTGGTTGGATTCTTAACTTCCGTAGTTGCTGATTGCATTATCACGGTGTCTTCTGATGCTAGGTTAGCTGGTTCGCTGTGAGGTATGTTGTTAGGAAAGTTCTCCGGCTCTGTTGCTACTTTCAATGTTTCATTATAACGTGAGTGAAACTTCTGAGGACAAAGACTACGATGGTGGTTATGTTTCTTTGAGCAGTGATAGCATGGTTTGGTTACAGGACATTCCTTGACCATATGTTTTTTACTGAGGCAAATATAACACCTTCCTTTGATCTTTGCCTTTCTCTCTTCTACAGTAGTGTAGATTGTGCACTCATCTGACCAATGACTGTTGTTACAAAATGCACAAGTTACCTTTCTTGAGGTATTAGGTTGGATTTCTTTGGCTAATAATGCTCCAGTAGTTGACTTTATGGGGTTAATACCTGCTGATGCACTACTATACTGTGAGTTGAAGTTTGAAGTTGTCTTGTGTTTACTTTGAAGATCACTGTGCTGTTTGAAGTATTTTGAAGTATTTTGTTCTTTTAATAGCATTGTAGTAGTGCCTGTGGCTGTGAATGTTCTTTCACTTGATTCTCTTGCAGTAACATAGTTCTCTAATGCTTCAAGTAAATTACTCACTGTCCATTTATTGGTTCTCCCTTTCTGGATCTCAAGCTGTAATAACACTTCCTTTGGCAATTTTGAAGTAATCATTGGGATAAAAATATCTTGATTTGTATCTTGGTTTAGCACTGTTAGGCTTCTTAGGTGTGTTTTGACAGTGTCAAGAAATGATCTTAAACTTGTGATATCATTCTTTACAGTAGGGATTTCAATCAGTTCAGTGTAGTGTCTGTTAACTATTGTTTGTACATCTCCAAATCTTTCCTTCAGGATTTTTACAGCTTCATTATAGTTATTACTAGTAATACTGAGTCCACTAATGGCCTCACTGGCTTTTCCAGTGAGTTTGCTCTTCAAGTAAGTAAACTTCTCTATGTTAGAAATGTCAGAGTTGTCAATACATGTTGCAAAGGAATCCCAGAATGGTTGGAATTTAGTTATTTCACCATTAAATGACGGTATTTCAATTTTTGGGAGTCTTACCTTATCAGATGTCTTGGTAGGTGATTTTTTCTCGTTCAATGTTGTCATTCTTTCCAGAAGTTCAGTTTGGGCTTGTAGTATTTTCTCCAAGTGAGTAGCTTCCATTTTCTTTTGATCTTGTAAAGTAGTTTCTAAGTCAGTAAGTTCGCTAATCGCTTCAAGAATTATTTCCATGAACTTTGAGGTTTTTTCCTCCTCTTCAAGTTGTACATTCATTTCTTCTTCGTCAAGTTTCGCTGCTTCGACTGCGATGGCAAGTTTTTCACATATTTCTTCGAGTTTTGATAAGTATTCTTTAAGTTTTCGAAGTGAATTTGCTATCTTACTTTGAATTGCTGGATCTTCTTCTTTAGGTTCACCGAGTAGTAGTTTCGTTTTTTCAAGTTCTCTTGCTAGTACATTTGAGTAGCGTGTACGCATTCCTTTTAAATGAGACAGTGACATGGTAGTCGGCACCATGTGGCGAAGAAAAAAACCCGAGTCTTTTATCCTGGTTCAATATATACTTTATTTACATCTCCGCCATGTTTTTCCATGTGTTCCCGATAACCCATGATACTAACTTACACAGGGAGCCCGATCTACTATCGTGGCAAATCCATGACAGATACACAACTTACAGTCAATTGTCTGACTGCGTTCTCAAATTGCCTGAAACGTCCAGTGCAGTACAAGACCCCAATATAGTTATCATCATTGTGTAAGCAAATTTTTAATTAATTCTTAAAATCGTGTGAAATTAGTTAGTTTGGACAGGCTGTAGTAGCAATCCAAATAGTTTTTGTATTTATTGCTTTACTAACCCGTGTTAGAAAAATTTGTTTATGTGCATGCTGTGATACTACGATTTTAAAAAAGGGCAATTCCTTGTTTACATTTCTTGCCTCATTAGTATACAATACTGCTACAAACATTTTTCACAGGATTTTGAGACTGGCACATGACTATTTTGTGTTTCATTATATGAACCACTTATGTTAGATATTGCATTGTATTGAAGTTTACTATTACTTTCTTACTCACTTTATCTGAAGCCAGCTCAGGTGATAAAATTGTTATTTTTTTTTCATGTCATCACCAAACCACCCCTCGGCAATTACATCACATTGAAAGAGCAATATAAATAATTTTGATTAAGACTCAGTGCATGTTTTGTGAGGGGAATACGTTCTAGTTGGGGTTGATAATTCTAACTAAGACTCAGTATTTAGGAATACATTTAACAATGATCAATAGTTCCCATTATTTACCCACAATGCAGAGTTTTCCAGGTAGATGTATGAACAACACATGATGCTTTCTTTGACCCATCATTGAAAATTTACATAACAAAATATATAAATTATATAATACATTGTGATAAGGATGAAAAAATATTAATATACAGAAAAAAGTAAATGAATAGAATCTATTTAATGATGTCACATGAAGGTGCTCATTTTTTTTATACCTCTTGCTAACTCTAAATAAATTTTTGTTGTTATCTATCCCTAATGGGTGTTTTTTTTACCACTGATCGAATACCCCTCTAAAACAATACTTCCCCTCCCCTCTGCAACAGAAAATAGCCTTTCATTATAACTTACACTTTGAGTTTAACAATCACTTTCAACTGCAACAAGTTCAGCCTTGACCCTAATTTACAGGATGGAAAATCACAAAGATAATATCACTAAACTTCAACTTACTGACAAAACTTTTAGTTCTCAAATTGTTGCAGAGGGGAAAATGACACTCAGAATGCTCTCTTCTGCTCTTCAGATCTTTGTAGAATTGATTTTATACAATGCATTAGTTACCTTACGGTTATTAGTTTATGTCTTATACCAAGTAAACAAAAAACATT
This sequence comes from Palythoa grandiflora, assembly GCA_026546935.2. Classification (NCBI taxonomy): domain Eukaryota; kingdom Metazoa; phylum Cnidaria; class Anthozoa; order Zoantharia; family Sphenopidae; genus Palythoa; species Palythoa grandiflora. Next base: position 8,137 of record JAOCPT020769882.1, read on the forward strand.
TTTTCAAATTTTGCTCAGATAAACAAAGTAATTGTCCCCTCCACAACATCTTTGTCACGGTAAAAATTGCTAAGTAATGATAGTATCAGCAAAATCAACTCGTGACAAACAAATCTTAAAGTTTTCATTTGTTATAGCCTTTATACTTTTAAGTCTATCAGGAGTCTGTAGTAGCAACATTAGATTCTCATCACTGACAGTAATTTGAACAAAAAATTCTAAAAAGAAAAGTTGTTGAGTCTACTCAAAAATGATTTGTGCAGCCCACTCACTTTCCCATTCTCACAGGATTGTTTGATCAGCCTAAACATTTCTGAGTTACAGATGTCACAATTTTCCTCCAGTATTGGCAGCCCACAGTAACAGAAGGATGTAGAATTGCACCAGGAGGGGATGTATAGCTCTTTCTTCACAGGCATTGGTGCTTCCTCACCAACTACGCATCCACGTCGATAGCTTAGCTTAGTTGGTTCATGGAGTCGCAGCCAAATAGTCTCCATATATTCATGCTTGAATATTTGCCACCAATGGAGGCGTTTCCCTCATGTTGTGTTTTGACTGTAGCAAGAAAGCCAGGCATGTTTTGCTTCCCTTCCTTGCATACTATTTAGGCCAAGCCCATAACCTAACTCCCTGTGAAGCTTGGAAGTGTGGTAAGGAATTGCTTTGCCAATGGTCCTGGCTGTCGGAGTGGTCTTTGCAAGCAGCAAAACTTGACAGTTGAAGTATAGTGCACACTGTTTATGTAATGTATCAATGCCTGCCTCTGTAATGTGAAGACGAGAATACAGTGCCACACTGTTCCTCAAACACATTCCTGAAAAAGCGAGCGAGGTATAGATAAGCGAAATACCAACAAAATATCTTTGATTTTTTTCAGTGAATCTGTACTGCAAGTTTTCATTATTTTTTACATTTCTCCCTGCAAACCATTTTCGGACATTTTTAGCCAGCCTTGTGGCTTTCATTGTGCCTTCTAGACATGATAGATACTTAGCAACAGCTGACTGTCTCGGTAATGCATCAATGTTCCCATTGGCCTTAGCTACGTCTTGATTTCCAGTCATGTTCATAGCTGAAGTTAGAATATCAGAATTCCAAGCTTGCCAGGCATTATTTGTGTTATGAAGTCGTTCTGGTTTCACTTCATCTACATACATCTCGAGGTAAGGCACAAATTCCTGCCTTGATCCCCTAGAGGAGATAAATGTTGTGACTTTAGACCTATCATTTCTAGGTCAGCACTCATCTCCATATTTCAGAATGACATGACGTCATACTCCCCGTTCCGATGCGACTTCGGATTTCCGAAGAATAAGATTATGTGAAAAATAAACATGGCGGACGATTTTGCGAAATCAGTGATCGCTTTACAACTAGCAGCTATTATTGCGTCGGAGAAGCGACGGTAAGCGAGTGATTTTTTACATTTTTCTTTTCTACGAACTCATTGAGTAAAGATTTTGAGTTAGACAAAGATAGACGTTAAACGTCGTTTTGAAATATGGAACGCGGCCCCACTAAGGCCATACTTCCAAAAATGAAAACCTAAGAAATGGCAAATTCAAGGGCTACAAAATTGTCATAAGAATCTCATCTATAGCATATGATGCTGATCAACTGGTGGCCTCGTAGTCTTACATCCTTAAAAAGAGTAAAGGTGGATTTAAGTTGGAAATATGTAAATAATAAATGTAAATAAGTCCTGAACGATAGTATAGTCGATATTTTTATTTGATTAACAAATTTAGGTACCTGTCAAAATTTTGAAATGTATTGAACACAGCTATAGAAAATGTGGTTAATTGTCATGTTTCATTAGCTTAAAAGTCAGTGACAAGTTTATGTTTTAGGAGAGAAATGAAAATGTTAACTATTTTTCAACTAACAATCACCAAATAAAAATATTGAAGCACAAACCCACATGACCACAAATAAAAGATCTTGCTTCGAGTCAGCACAAAAGGTTCAGAATCATACAAAATAGTATTAAATTTTATCGGAGGTCTCATCATATGGAACTAAAAAAAATGCCTTCTTCATTTTTTGGTAATTTTATGTGTGCTTTAACAACACCTAAATTCTGACTTCCTATAACAAAGAAGCTAAGTGTACTAATTTTAACTCATTCCTAAAGTAGGTAACCTTGTTAAAGTTAAAATGTCAAAAATGTCAATCACACATGTGTCAGTTAATTTTTTTAAATATCAGTCCAGATATTTGCCCTTGCATGTGTCACATCTCCACCTCCTCTTGCTATTTATCACCCAGTTAGGAATGTCCACACAGGTTGGATGATACCAGCCGTTACACTGAAAACACTGCACATACTCATGGTTGTCATTTGGCATTCTGCAAACACAGAAGATATCCACTGTTGCTTTGCTGTTGTTTGGATGGTATGGTACCTGCCGTGTTGTTTTTAGAAAAGGAGCCATCTCAAGTGAGTCAAGGCAGTGGACATAATGTTTACGCATATTTTCTTGGTCATATGATTGTGTCACTGGGTCTATGCCATGGCACAAATCTGTTGCAAATGCTAGTGCAAACAAGCCACAGTCACTTGAGTTGGTTTGCTTTTGAACTTTCTCATTTATAAACAATACAGAAACCCCAGTATGCACGAGCATGCGACAAGAATGGCTAATGGCAATTGGGCTAACTCTCTGAAACAAGCTGTCATATATTTTGATGGCTCCAAGCATGCAAGAAATGGTACTTAGGCATACCCAGTGATTGCCAGTGTTAATTATTTGCACAGACTCACTAACCACTGGGGCCACCAGTGTACCAGTAATAGCTGGGTCATGCAGACCATCCACAAAAGGAAATTTTGTTTTTAGTAGTAACTGGCCTGCATGAATCTCGGAGTCACACAACCAGTTCATTTTCTTTAAAATGTGGCATCTGGCATCCTCATAAAGAGTGAAGTTAGAATTTGGGTCATGTGGATCCTGGATGTGAATCCATGACTTTGTCTCCTGAAGGAGAGTTGTCATCTACCACAATAACTGCAGGGGTGTGAGATTGATTAATGGGTTGTTGGTTGTTTGTTATTGGCTTGTTTTGGTGGCTGCTTGCTAGTTTGGTAGGTTGTTGATTCTTGGCATCAATATAGTTGGTTGTTGGTGGTTGGGTTTGTTGGTTGTCAGTTCCTTGTTTTTTGTTAAATTGTTTAATTGTTGCTTTGTTTGTTTGACAGTTGCTGTTTTCATTACTGTTTGGTTGTTGGCTTGTTTTGTTGATTGCTGGCTTGTTTGGTTTTTGTTCCTTAGCTTCAAGTTGGTTTGTTGTTGGTCGCTTGTAGTTTCTTCATTTGATTGGAGGATTATTGGTTCTTGGTTGGGTTTGCATTCGGTTGCTGGTTTGGTTGGCTGTTGGCTGTTGCCTTGGTTGTTTTGTGTTTGTTTGTTAGTTTCTGGCTTGGTTGGTTGATGGCTAGTTTGACTGTTAGTTGTGAACTTGCATTTTGGTTTCTTAAAATGATTGGCAGTAGGTACATGAACTTCATCTTCTGTTGATGATAACAGCTGCCGTTTTTTACCAGTGGTTTGTTGTTGGTTCATGAAGTGTGGCATTAGTGGCTGTTGCTGTGTTCTTTTTCTTGACTCTGTGGGCTTTCGTAATTTCTTGTTTTTCTTTTTCTTCACGTAAATGTTTCCATCAACTGGTACATTTACATAGAGTTGGTTTCTCATTATTGATGCATGCTGTCCAACCCTGTTTGCAAATGCTTTTCTTCTCCGTCGTATTGGGAGAGGTAGATACTTTTTAGTGGTATGTTCTTTAGCTTTTTTCTCATTTTTTTGTTGCTTTTTTACCACTGGCATAGCATTTTCATCTGTGATCTGGTAACACAAAAGCTTCTCATGAATAGAATGCAAGGAGTTACCCAAATTTTTAAGGGCACTAATATCTTCAATATTGTATGTTAGAGATGTTATAATCTGCTTGAGAGTCTCCCTGCATTTCATTGCCTCACTCATGATTTCATTCTCCACTGTCATCTTTGGCTGTACTTGTGGTTGGGGTGCAAAGGTAGGCAATGGAGGCTCAATTTGGTCCTCAGCTATGGAGTCAAGATTTAGTTTGGTTTTAAATATGTAACATCATCATCTAGACTGAGATGTGGATTTTCACGAAAGCTCTTGGGTAGTGCCTCCCACTTCCAATCTGCATTGTGCTGGAAAACAGCAAAGAAGTGCTTGCACAGTAGACCTGTTCGGCTGGAGTCTAGGCAGCTGCACTTGGGCATTTTACCATCTCCACCGAAGGACAGGTTGTACCAGACATCTTTTGACTCAGCAGATGCAACATGGAACTCTCCTTTGCTTTTGCCCTCCCTAATTCCATCAGAGCTGATTTCCTCAGCAGCATATATTCTATTCATACAGTGGTACAGAAATTGCCTGGGCTTATCCTGCAGGTACTTTGGGATGTTTTGATTATACCGCTTATATCTTCCACTACACCTTGTATTGAGTTCCACATACCTAATTTTAAGAAAATGAGTAGCACATAAACTGAATGTAGGGCATTTACTTCTGTGTGTTTCTTTTTCAGGGCATGTATTGAATACACTTTTTCAGAAGGGCACAGTGGTAACCTCTGCAAGAGGTTACAATTATGGTGAACTTTACAAAAGTTAAAGGATGTGTACAAAAGTTATTACGGACAGCTCTCTTAAATAATTGGGCCTTTTTAGTATCACAGCTGTAACGTTTACTTGTCATAATTTCTCCAATATTGCAGGTTCGAAACTGTTTCATAACAGGGGAGTTGAACCCATTGCAGGCCCACATAAATTCCACTAACAATTGTTAAGTGAATTGTGTCTTGCATAACCCATTTTTTATTCATATGTGTCTGCAGTATCAGTATATAATAATATTTGATTTTTTCACTTTTGTTGTAACTTCAAGGAACAATGACTATACTTTTCAATTGTGCAGGCCTGCATTCATCATGAATTTGATACTGACATGAAACTACATTTAGCAGCAGTATGCAAGATGATACTTTGAAAAAGCATGCAATGCTTTTCAAACAGTTAATTCATAATACTGTGTGTGTACTGACAAGGCAAATTACAGTTACAGCAGCATTAGTATTTTACATATATCCTATCTAACAATAATTACAATTGAACTGGTCTCATCAATTATATAATTGTTGACAATGGCTGCTTTATCTTAACATGTTTTCCTAACAGAAAAATATTGAATGTGCAGTTTCTTTAGAGTAAATTGTTACTTATTAGAAAGTTACACATGCCCACCTTTGGTATTTGTCAGGTAAGAATCCTGCAACAAGTATGGTTATCATACCACTGAGGGTACACTTGTTTCGGTCTTTCAGGTACTGATATTTGAATGCTTCGTTTTGGCGTTCTATGCCATTGTTTGTGTTTACAGCCACCAGGAATCTCTCTTGATGGTAAGCCCATACCCATCGCTGAAAGTCATGGCAGAATTTTTATATGAGATTCAGAATGTATAATCACACTAGATGGCTCTGTGTATAAATTATATTTCATTAATTGGATCCCCCTTAATTTTTTATAATTTATTTCTGAAGTATTTTAGCATCATCCACAAAATTTCCAAATGTTGTTCATTATAAATAAACACATATTTTGACTAAGTTTTGTTTTTGTAACTTGACTAGAATTTTGTAACAGCCTGTGAAAGTGAAAAGAGTTTCCAAAAGAACACAAGAATGTACAAATATTTTCAAACCTTATGCTAACATTAAAGTCATAAGAGGTAATAAAACTGCATAAAATACATAAAGTACCAAAAATTTTATTATGAAAAACATTGGAAAAAACATATTTATCAAAAGTTTGCAATGATGACATCATCTATTGATGATTGTTGATTAATGATTGTTGCCATGAGAACCATTTTACTGACACAATGCAAATATTTTTGAAAACTACAATAATTAAGCTAGATATGCGCCTGCTAATTTTGGTTACCAAAGCTCTTCTGTGAAAAAGTAAGATGGGGTCGGGGTGGAGGTCCAAATGACCCCCCTTCCCCTTTGGTTAATTTGTTACAATATTAATTTTTGTCTGATATTTAACTTTGTATGCCCAGGTCAGGAGGCTTTTGTAACCCATATTATTTGATACATTAGAATGCAATTTTTTTAAAAGCTTTCCTTTCTTAATATATTATGTCTTAGATTAGACTGTAATTACTATAATTATAAAAAGTACAGAAATAAACAAATCTGAATCAGGGGGCAAATAAAGTATGTCTGTGTGTATGCATCTACTAGTAACTATGAATCACAATTGTAACGTTTGCAATAAACACCTCACATTCAAAGAGAAAAGAGTGTTTTACATAATTTTTGAACCCTTTTTGCATCACCAAGATTAATTAATACAGTCAGTGTTGATTATATTGTCATTTTTCTTTTGTTATAATTTTGCTTTTTTTATAGTTAAACCGCACCTTGGTTTCTGGCAACCATGTTTTCGCGAACCAGTTGCACAATTGAGGATTTGACATCCAAAACTCACTATCTTTTAGGTACTTCAGATTCCCATGATATATGTCTTCTGTTGGAGACCTGGCCACATTGCGAAGCAAGGAAAGAACCTCCTCCCTTTGATGGTTTAAACCATTGTCTGCTTTACGGAGCCATCTTTCCCAGCATTGTTCACGATGGAAATCACAGATATAAGTTGTTGTATCTAGAGATAAAATTAATTTAAATGGAGCTTTGTTGTTCAATATTTTCTTATTACAGCTTTTGATTTCAGACAGCCACCACATCTTCTTTGAAGTGCAGGGAGAAGGGGTCACAGGGTTTTCAATAAGTTTCAAATAAGGTGGTAAAAGTTCAGAAATAGATGGCGAAGGAGCTGATAATTTTCATGTGCGTGGTCGGAGTAGGTTAGCCACCAAAGAAGGTGGCAAATTTTTTTCAAGTTGATGCCAAAATTTGCTGGATGCTGCCTCGTAATTGAAAACCCTGGAGTCAAAAACAATACTTATATTGTGCATGTGCAACATTTTATGTCTCAAAAATTTATTGTATTAAAGACCTGACAAACCTTCAAATGTAGACTCAATTGCATTGATTTCCTCATGGCAAAAGTCTGTCATAAAGTACTGGGGTTTCCACTGGGGATTCCAGTAACGGAAGATTTTCAGTGCTTCCTGTATTGCAGCTGTTGTTTCTTTCTGTGTTATAAAAGCTCCTACCACTGTATAGTTGACATTGCTTTTAACTACAAGGAAGAACAATGGAAGCTTGTATCTCATGGTTTTGTATGTAGCATCCAGAAGCATAATTTCATTTCCATATCTGCTTATTAAATGCCTCTGCCAAGCCGTTTGATGCACAAATAGGAGGTTTTGGGTAATATGAGCTTCAACATTGCTATCTGTGTCAGAGGTGTTGTGAGACATAGCTTCTGTAGGAGATAGGGAGCAAGGTCTAAAGAAAAAGAGATCTTCAGGATTCTCTTGTTTCCACCCCTTAATTTTCTCCTCAAGATTTTCCTGGTCAACCTTGAATAGCATCTGCTTCACAGTTGCCTTGTACATGTGGTTTCTGATATCCACATCCTTTGGATGATAGTGTCTGTTTGTGACTGGTGGGGGATTCTGACCAGCAAATAGTTCATTCTTAACATGGTGTCGCAAGTACCTTTTCATTTCGTCAACTTTTTTGACCCCTTCACCGACAAGGACGTGAATTTTTTGAACTAGGCATTTGTCAATGGGTTGTAACATTTCAACAATCTATAGAAATAATAAGAATAATTATGT